>CM022301.1:221315646-221483280 GCA_011799875.1 Thinopyrum elongatum | reverse complement strand
CATATTGCCTTTTCAAACCTAAGTCAAAATCCAAATTTAAATAAAAGTGGAAAATAAAGTTGCTCAAACCCAGAAACTAAAATGTCGATAATAACATATTGCAAGACTATTCTAAAATTGAAACCAACAATTAATAAAATAATTAGGTGGCTCAAACATTATCAAAAACGTAAGGATTAATTCATTTTAATATTATAAAAATTGTGTGAATTCCAATTGACTCCAAACCAATTTTTGGTAGTAGTAGGGGATGCCTAGTAATTATTGGAACAATTGCCATGTTCTTATAAAATCATTTTGGGGCCTAACTATTTGCAAAACAGGAAAACAGAAAATAATAAGAAAAGACCGAAAGAAGTTAAAAAATAAAAAGAAAAGCCCCCCCCCCCGGACCAACTGGGCCGTGCCCAGCTGGACCACCAGGCCGGCCCACCCCACTCCCCCATAACCCACCCCCCCCCCCGCTAGCCCAAACCTAACACCGACACCCCACTCCCCCCCCCCCCACTCGCTCGCCCCCCTCTCCTCTGGATCGAGATCCAGGGAGAGGATCGGCTCGATCCCTGCCGCCCAGACGCCGTCGTCCGCGTCGCCTCGCCAGCGCCGCTCGCCGATCCCGCCTCCTCCTCTCCCCCTCGCCCGTCGCCTCCTCGCCCACTCTTCGCCCCGCGCGTCGCCGCCCGAGGCGCTGCTCCGCTCCGCCAACGCCGCCAGCCTCGTCCCCGATGCGCCCCTTGCCGGACTGCCTGCCTCGCCTCTCCCTCACCGCGTCCCATCGAGCAACGCCGCCCCCTTCTCACGCCGCAAGTGAGGCCCCCCCCCTATGCCTCCTCCCTTCCTCCGGTCCCGTCGCCTCCCCTGCCGCTCGCGCTCCGGCGGGCCTAGCCGCGCCCCACGCCGCACCGGACACGCGGCGCTCGCCGCTGCTGCCCGCTACCCCCTCCGCCCCGCGCATCCCCTCTCCGAGCCGCTCGCCAGCCTCCCCCCCGTTCAGCGTCCCCCTCCGCCTCGCTCGCCGCTCCCCGCGCTTCTGCCCTCACTCTCGCCTCCCTCCTCCCTACCCTGCCTCCCCCACCCTCCCCCTCCCGCCCCTCGCCTCTCCCTCTTCCCGCCCCGCCCCTCATTCCTCCCACTGGCCCAGCCGTGCCCCTGTGACACTGACTTGGGGGCCCCACGCCCAGAAACAGTTTAAAAAAAAAGATTAAAAAATATAATAAAAGAAAATAAAATGTAATTTTAAAATCAATAATTAGTAATTAATTAATTATTTAGTCGTTTTATTAATCCTGATTAGGTTAATCTAATTTAGTTAATGTTTTAATTAAGTATTAATTAATTAGTTAACCACTAATTAGCCAACAGCTCTGACAGGTGGGGACCCACTGGTCTGACGTCATGCTACGTCATGCTGACATCAGCAAACACTGTTTCGGATAATGTAATTTAAATAATTAAATAAATTCCGAAATTAATAAACTTTAGAAAATCATATAAAAATCCGTAACTCAGATCAAAAAAACTTTGTACATGAAAGTTGCTCAGAACGACGAGACGAATCATCCCGAAACCGGTCCGTTCGTCCGCCCATGTCTCTAACTATCGTACATGGAACCGTTCCCCTCCGGTCATTTGTCTGACAATGTCCGGAACCGGAAACACTTCCGGATGGATCCCCCTTCCTCGGTGACGTGACACCATACGTTAGGACACACCCGACACTGTGTATGTCATGTCATCATGTGTAGCACTTGCTTGCTTAGTATTTACTGTTTTCCCCTCCCCCTCTTTTCTCTCTTGATAGACCCCAACGCAGTTTCCCCGAGGCCGAGCAGCTCAGGAGCCGACACCCCACCGTTGACGACCTTGCCTTGCCGTCGCAGCAACCAGGCACACGCCCCCCCCCCCCTTGATCATCCTGATATCGCCCTTCTAATTCTCATGCTTGCATTAGAATTGCTGGCTGCTCACTGCTTTACTATTCTGATGCATAGCCTGTTTATTGTAACCTGTGTTGATAATTACTGCATATCCTAAACTGCTTAGTATAGGCTGGGTAGAGACTATCAGTGACCCACCCTTATCCGATTGCCCCGCTGGATAATCCGAAACCCGATCAACGGGATTGAAGACAGGCCCCGACACCCAACATCACCCCCCCCCCCCCCTTAGTTGTAACGACACTGCAAGCGTTACTATCGAGTGCCGAGGATGTTAACCTCTTGTAGCACTTCTGATGTTAACTCTGTAGAGTAGCTATTCGGTTGTGGTCATCGAGGGTGATTCCTCCTTCACCGCTTCCGATAACGACACCGTCGTACAAACCTCAAGTGTGAACCCAGCGAGGGTGATTCCTCTGATTCCCCTTGACGGATACATCGAGTGGGAATTCAATGAGGGTGATACTCGGATTCCTGATGTTATAGCCACCTGATACTTGATATTTATTACTGTTCCTCTGGATAGGCGGGTCGACCCTGAGGGGTACCCCGGTGCGCCTGAGAGGCGAGTGTTGTGAAGACGGGTGCCTGTAGGTGCCCGAGTGAGAATACGAGGCGCGGCCGGGCATTCTTAACCCTTGCAGCAAGTCTCGAGACGGGGCGCGGGGGGTGGGGGTCACATCTTTCGTGAGTCTCTGCTCGATTCCGCAAGCCCAAGGTACTAACGATTTGGATATTTAATCCGAGCAGCCTCTGGCCTGATAGCACTAACCATCAGTGGGCATAGTATGGGCGTTTCTGCATCGTAGCATCAGCCGAAAGCTCGTGCAGCGTCTAGTTCAGCTTGCAGCCGGTGACCGGACCGGCGCCCTCCGGGTGCCTGGCTCACCCTGCTCGCAACGACCTGGAGTGCACAGCGGGCGATGGCCCAAGACCCTGAAGCGCTTAGGAGTAGACGCGGGGACCTCTCTGCTGAGCTGTAGGTGGGTTGCGATGTGTCATTTGGCCGAGGCTGGGCATGACCCAGGAAAAGGTGTCCGGCCGGAGTGTATCGAGCGTGTTGGGTAAGTTGGTGCACCCCTGCAGGGAAGAAAACTTCCGAATCGCTAGCCGTCCTATGGTAAAGTACACATCGAGTTGTATCCCGTCGATACAATCTAGAACATGAGATGAGACCTGGATATGAGGCTCTGGGATTGCTTCTCGCAGGGAGTGCAGAGAAGGGATCTCCGGGACGAGGTTGATGACTGTATGGCTCTGGGATTGCTTTCTCGGCAGGGAGTCGAGAAAGGATCTCTGGGTAGAGGATGAGACTTAATGATTACTGCTCTTATATTGTACGTTCTACCCTATTCTATTTCTGCAAGACCGCTGAAGATGCTAGTCTTCGATAGGACTAGGCCTTCTCTCTATTCTGGCATTTCTGTAGCCCAGTCCACATATACAGCCTCTCATTGAAAATGTTGGCATATGTAGTGTAGCCTTTCTGTGCTTCTGAGGTACTCACTAACAAGAATTCTCGTCCCGAGAATTAAGAGGTAGAAGGAAAAATTTCGGGGTATTCCGCACGAAGATTATCCTCGCGTTCCCAAGTGGCTTCATCTTCAGTATGATTTGACCACTGCACTTTGAGGAACTTGGTAACCTTCTGACGGGTCCGACGTTCAGCTTCATCGAGAATGCGGATCGGATGCTCCTTATAAGATAGATCATCTTGCAATTCGAGCACCTCGTGATCCACTGCTCGGTGCGGAGATTCCTTGAAGCATTTATGAAGTTGTGACACATGGAAGACGTCGTGGATATGAGAGAATTGCGGTGGCAACTCCAATTTATAAGCCACCTGACCAAGTCTAGCAATAATGCGGAAAGGACCAATGTAGCGTGGAGCTAACTTACCCTTGATTCCAAAACGGTGAGTGCCCTTCATAGGAGTGACACGAAGATAAGCTTGATCACCAGGTTGATAAGTCAAACCCCATCGTTTGCGATCATAGTTGCTCTTCTGGCGGTCCTGAGCCGCCTTGAAATTTTCCCGGACAATACGAACTTGTTCTTCGGCGTGTTGAATAATATTCGGACCCACGAGCGGTCGTTCCCCAGTTTCTGACCAATTCAGAGGGGTTCGACACTTACGTCTATATAGAACTTCGAAGGGGGCCATTTTCAAGCTGGCTTGATAGCTGTTGTTATAAGAGAACTCGGCATACGAAAGAGATTCTTCCCACTTCTTTCCGAACGATATAACACAAGCCCGCAACATGTCTTCAAGCACTTGATTGACTCGTTCGACTTGGCCTTGGGATTGGGGATGATAAGCTGAACTCCAGGTAATATGAGTTCCCATAGCTGTTTGGAAACTTTCCCAGAATTTGGAAGTGAAAAGACCGCCATGGTCCGAACTGATCTCCTTCGGAATACCATGGAGTGAAACAATTCTGGAGATATACAACTCTGCTAACTGACTAGCAGTGATAGTCTCTTTGACGGGCAGAAAGTGTGCAACTTTAGAGAGTTGGTCGACGACGACAAGAATAGCATCGTGACCCTTCTGTGACCTGGGAAGTCCTGTAACGAAATCCATCTGAACCTTATCCCATTTCCATAGAGGAATAGGAAGTGGTTGCAGAATTCCAGCTGGTTTCTGATGTTCTGCTTTAATGCGACGACACACATCACATTCAGCAACATATCGAGCAATATCCTGCTTCATTCTAGACCACCAATACCTTTGACGGAGATCACAATACATTTTGGTGCTACCCGGATGAATAGACAGCGGGGTATCATGTGCCTCTTTCATGACCTTGTCGGTCATAATCTCGAAGCGAGGTACCACAATGCGGTTTCTGAAATACAAGGTTCCATCTTCAGACAGCGAGAAATCCCTGTACTTTTGAAGGTGAAGATCTTTCTTCATGAGATCAATTTCAGCATCTTTAGCTTGCGCATCCTTAACATCTTTCTCAAGATCTGGTTGTATCACAAGGTTATTTAGAGAGCCCTGTGGAACAATACGCAGATTCAGCTTGCGCAGTTCTTCAAAAAGACGAGGTTGAGCTCGCCTAACCATGAGGTTGTCGCAATAGGACTTGCGGCTTAAGGCATCAGCCATCACGTTAGCCTTGCCAGGGGTATAGGAAATACCCAAATCATAGTCCGCAATGGCCTCCATCCATCTTTGCTGACGGAGGTTTAGAGATGGCTGAGTGAACAAGTACTTCAGACTTTTATGATCCGTGTAGATCTCGCAACGATTACCGAGAAGGTAATGTCGCCACAACTGCAATGCATAGATGACAGCAGCTAGTTCTAAATCATGTACCGGATAATTCTCTTCATGTGGGCGCATCTGTCGAGAGCCATAGGCAATCACTTTACGCTCTTGCATTAGGACACAGCCTAATCCTTCACGGGATGCGTCACAATAAATCACAAAGTCTTTGCGAGTATCTGGAGGAGATAGTACTGGGGCAGATGTCAGCTTGTCTTTGAGTGTTTGGAAACTTTCTGACATTTTTCTGTCCATTCAAATTTAACGCCCTTGTGAAGCAGATCAGTCAAAGGCTTAGCAATCTTGGAAAAGTTCTCGACAAATCGACGGCAATAGCTTGCAAGGCTGAGAAAACTTCTCACTTGCTTGACGTTCTTCGGAGGAGTCCAATCAAGAATAGCCTGAACTCGTTCTGGGTTAACGGTAATTCGTGGGCAGGTAGTCAAAGAGGTTGACGATGAGATCACCGACCACTAGAGTCAAGGATGGAATTGATGTTCATGAATTCTTTTAACATCTCGAAAGAAGTCAAAATGTTACCGCTGAACACGACACATTTTGTCGAGAGATTCCAAAAGTGTCAAATGACAGTGTGAGAAACGTAATATACTTGTAAGGAAAGGTTAAACAAACCAATGGAAAGGAAAATGATTATCAGACGAATCAGATCAATATCAGGGAAATCGCACAGATATCCAGCTCTCTGGGTGGACGAGAATTTCGAGATCCTGAGTGTCGGCGTTAGTAAACTTTATTTAACCCGAATGGAAGAGAGATCAGAGTCCCAGAGTAGAGGTCGAGGAGTAAAAGATCCTAATACCACCCATTTGGCGACGTGGGCCCGTAAGCCACGCAGCCAAGTTAGTAAAACAATTTTTAGGCCACTAGACTCAACTTCGGCCAAGGAGTTGGAAAGGGGGATTCCTAAAGGCAGTCGGCTCTGATACCAACTTGTGACGGACGAACGGACCGCGTATTCGGATTCGTCTCGTCGTTCTGAGCAACTTTCATGTACAAAGTTTTTCGATCTGAGTTACGGATTATTTTATATGATTTTCTAAAGTTTTTATTAATTTCTGGAATTTATTTAATTATTTAAATTAACATTATCCGAAACAGTGTTTGCTGACGTCAGCATGACGTCAGGACCAGTGGGTCCCACCTATCATAGGCTGTTGGCTAATTAGTGGTTAACTAATTAATTAATACTTAATTAAAGTAATTAACTAAATTAGATTAACCTAATCAGGATTAATTAACTTAATTAACTAATTAATTAATTACTAATTATTGATTTTAATAATTACATTTTTATTTTCTTTTATTATTATTTTTTTAATCTTTTTTTAAATGTTTCTGGGCGTGGGGCCCCCTAGTCAGTGTCACAGGGGCACGGGCCCCACTGGGCAGTGGCCCAGGAGGCTAGCGGGCGCGGGCGCGGCGACGAGCAGGCGCGGGCGAGGCGGGGCCAGGGGAGGCAGGGTGGTGGCGAGGCAAGGCGGCGGCGGCGTAGGCGAGCGCGAGGCCAGCAGCGGGGCAGCAGCTGCGCAGCGGGGGCGGGCGAGCACGGCACGGGCGCGGTGGCGCGAGCGGCTCGGGAGGGGCGAAAGCGGGCGAGCGGGCGCGCGCGCGCGTGTGGCCAGGTGCGGCGGGGGCGCGGCTAGGCGCGCCGGAGCGCGAGCGGGGCGGCGGTGACCGAGGGGAAGGAAGGAGGCATAGGGGGGGCTCACTTGCGGCGTGAGAAGGGGGGGCGGCGTGGCTCGATGGGGCCGGTGAGGGAGAGGCGAGGCAGGGCAGTCCGACGAGGGCGGCGTCGGGGACGAGGTGGCGGCGTTGGCGGAGCGGAGCAGCGGCCTCGGGCGGCGACGCGCAGGGCGAAGGAGTGGGCGAGGAGGCGACGGGCGAGGCGAGGAGGAGGTGGGGATCGGCGACGGGCGGCGCTGGCGAGGCGAGGCGACGACGGGTCGGGGCGGCAGGGATCGAGCCGATCCTCTCCCTGGATCTCGATCCAGAGGAGAGGGGGGCGAGCGAGTGGGGGGGGGGAGTGGGGTGTCGGGGTTAGGGTTTGGGCTAGCGGGGGGGGGGGGGTTATGGGGAGGGGTGGGCCGGCCTGGTGGTCCAGCTGGGCCACGGCCCAGTTGGTCCGGGGGGGGGGGGGCTTTCTTTTTATTTTTTAATTTCTTCTGTCTTTTTCTTTATTCATTTTCTGTTTTTCCTGTTTGCAAATAGTTAGGCCCCAAAATGATTTTTATAAGACATGGCAATTGTTCCAATAATTACTAGGCATCCCCTACTACTACCAAAAATTGGTTTGGAGTCAATTGGAATTCACACAATTTTTATAATAATTAAAATGCATTAATCCTTACTATTTTGATAATGTTTGAGCCACCTAATTATTTTATTAATTGTTGGTTTCAATTTTAGAATAGTCTCTGCAATATTTGTTATTTATCGAACATTTTAGTTTCTGGGTTTGAGCAACTTTTATTTTCCACTTTTATTTAAATTTGGATTTTGACTTAGGAGTTGAAATGCAATATGATGCTAATGATGATCATGCAATGTTAAACATGATGACATGGCATAATCAAGGGTGATTACTGTAGTTAACCACCGGGGGGGTTACAGGAGGCACCGGCGAGAGGTATGACAATAGACCGCATTAGGGCCTTCCCATAAAAGGCAAGCGTGGTTGCACTGGTCAGCTCGACTTGGTGGCACCATGACTCAGCCAACAGTTGTTCAAGTTTATTATTATCCGGTTAAACTTGAATGCAATAAGCTGAGCCAAATTAAAATAACATGATGCATCTACAATGCATGAGCATGATATCAACATAAGCATGGAGGTACAACATAATCCTTGAGCATAACAACAATGAAAGCATTTATCCAAATGAGCATGTTATACTGACGAGCATAAGAATAACACTACACATGAGCATAGCATGACTACCAGCATCATAAATAAATAAATACCATGCAAGAAAGTAGCAAGAACACTACCAAGTAAGCTTATAACCAACAAAATGCAAAGGAACAAGCATAACAACGGTGATGGATAACAAATGGTAAACATGCATCGGACTGAACAGCACTACTACCAGCATGTACTACTACGACCAAGCATAACATGTGAACATGATACTAGCAAGTAGTACAAGATAACAAGATGCATCGAAATATAGCATGAAGGTGAACATGGAACCACGAGCATAACCGAAACAACGGCAGTAGTAGCAAACAAGCAGGCAGATAACGGGCAAACTTTTATTAAATATTCAAGTAGAAACCATGGCTACTGCATGGCTATCATGCAAGTGACTGTTGTGGCTTGCCTAGGGGTGACGGAGACTCCGGGAAGAAGTGCGGTGAAGCCGCGGAACGGAACACCGGACGGTTCTCTTTCGGAGGTGGCTGATTAGAGGCAAGGGAAAAATGGTCATTTTCACTATTGGACTACCTAGTGAAAATGTTACCAACAGAAAGATCTCGACGATACGAAGAAGTGAGCGTTGGTTTCACCTCAATCGGAGTTACGGCCGCGGAGATACGAGGTGAAGAAGGAGAGGGACCAATCTGTGAATATTTTTATCACCAACGGGTCCCTGAGTGGATAAGACAGAAACGGATTTGAGAAAATATGCTTTCTGAACTGGAAAACGTACTTTAGGCAACAGAGGAAAGAAATACGTTTTCAGAAACTGAAAACGTATTCTGGGGAAACCGTCTCCACTTACGCTGAGCTGGCAGGGGGGGCGATCGGGCTCGTCTCCTTCCTCCCGCTCCTGTTCTCCCGTGAAGCAGAGGAGGAGCAGGGGAGGGAGCGGTGAGGGGGCCGGCCGGCTCCGGCCGTCTCTGGCCCGGCCGAGCACACCGGCGGGTGCGGGGCGGTGAGGGGGTCCCGTTCAGAGGCAAAGGAGGCGCCGGGGAGGAGTGGAGGGGCGGCGACGGGCGACGCCAGGAGGAGGCAGAGGCGGGCGGGCGGTGGGGCTCTCCGGCGATGCAGGCGCTCCGGCGAGGGGTCAAGTGGGTGGGGAGAGCCGCGGGGAGGAGGGGTACTCGGAGGAGGGCTCGGGAGGAGGAGAGGGGGCCTGTGGTGGCCGGGGTAGCTCTAACTCTGGCGACCACCGTTGCGGCCGAGGAGGAAACAGTGAGATGTGGTGATTCCGGTGATCAAATGAGGCAAGGGAGGAGTGAGTGAGGTGCGGAGGACCTCGGGGCAGCTATATATAGCCGAGGGGGAGGATTCTAGAGCTCACGGGCGAGCTCGGGCTGAGCTATAATGGCGGACAATGGCTGGACGCGTCACGGGCACGGCGACGGCGACCACATCACAGCGATGCAGGGCGGGGCAGCGATGCTGGGCGATGCAGGAGCTCACGGGCTAGCTCCAGGACATGGTTTGAGGTCGAGATGACGAGGGAGACGATGGGAACAGTGGCCGGAACGAGCCAGAGCACGCAATTAGCCATGACGCAAGCGTGATCACCACCGTCACTGGTGCAAATGGCTCGTTTTGGCCGGAACGACTATGTCCAGTAGATAGACCGTAGTGCCCTTAGTCGCAATGAAGGAAGAAAAGATCCCAGGGGCAAACAAGAGATTTGCAGGAGGAGCCAAAACATTGCAACAACAAGGTGTTTGATAAGAATTGTGAGAGCTAGAACAGTTCAATGACTCGGGGCTTTGTCCTAGCTTGATCACAAGCTAAGGTTACTGTGGTGGCCAAATATCAGACGAAATGGAGGAGTCTAGAGTGCACTTGCTGTAGAAAGTGACCCACTGGTCAGATTTGGATATTTTGTAGTAGCACTCACATAATTGAATTAAATGAGCTGAAAATAGTCATGGCCCAATGATTTGAAGATATGAAGATGCCCAAAAAGTTTCATGCCATTTGGACTTGCCAAAATAGCACTTGCTTCATAAAGCATCCCTCTGGACAGAAACTTGGAAAAATTACACAGGGCAATTGGATTAATGAATTGAGCCAAAACTTGGTGGAGAGAGTTAATATGGACAGGAGAATATCCTGGTTAATTTTCAGCTTAAATGAAGCAATATAAAATATAGTTGCTTCACAAACTGAAAATCTGACCAGAATCCAAGATTTGAAGCTGGGCTCACATGGATGAGTTACATGAGCTCAAATTTGGTGGAGAGGCATGATTTGATCATATGAAGGATGTGGCAAAATTTCAACTCATTTGGACATGCCTAGAATATACCTCCTTCACAAAGTTCCTTCTTGGACAGAAACTTTGGAAAATTGCTGAAAAATATTTACTAGGCAAATGAGTATTAAAATTTGCACAGGGCCATGATATGGACAGGAAAATATGTCCAAAATGTTTGGAGTCAATCAAGCAAAGATAAATGACACTTGCTTTGCAAAGTGCCATGTAGGGCAGAATAGGAAAAGAATTATTGGAGGATGATTTTTGAACATGGCAATGAAATATTTTGCCATATTTGAGCAAGATAGGACCCAAATAATTTACGAGAATTATTTGAGAATTTTGGGAGTGACAGAAATATAGGTTGCTTCACAGCCTAGGGTTTAAAGGGTTATTCCTTTAACAGAAAAGGAATATTCCCTAGAAAAATAATATTGGATTAGGTCAAGGATGAAAAGGACATGATTTTGGAATGGTGATGAGCATGACAAGCCACTTTAAAACCTAGGAAGACATGATCTTCCCAAGTTTCAGAACCACATAGCCACGGAAAAACAAATCAAATTAAGAAATCAAAGAAAATCAAAGGAAAAAAGAAAAGGGCAAAATCCAGGGTGTTACATATGCCTTGTTTATTTCAGCTATTAACAGTGTGATGTTCTATATGTGCTAGTATTAACTGTGCAGTTCAATTTCATCAATACCAATTTTAACAATAGCTCTATGAATGACTATATTTGGTTGCTGTTAAGCATGTTGTACTCCCTCCGAATCTTTTTAGTTCGCATATAAGATTTGTCTAAAGTCAAGCCTCGTAAAGTTTGACCAACTTTATAGAAAAAAAATACCAACATTCACAATATGAAATCAATATCAGTACATGTGTCATGACTTAAATTTTCCTATTGTATAACTTTAGCATGGTAGAAGTTGATATTTTTTCATATAAATAAGGTCAAACTTTATGAAGTTTGACTTCAGACAATTCTTATATGCAGAGTAAAAAGGACTGGAGGGAGTATTTAACACGCCTATCCATTTGATTTAACAATGGCACTGTTTGGATACTCTAACTTAGCTAGAGGTTAGAGTTAGTTTCTAGCTCATGACAGTTAAAAGGGAGAGAGAGAGAGATTGGTGGAATAGTTGACTGTATTGCTTGAGCCTCGTGGGCATATATATAGGAGTACATGGTCATCTTGGAGTACAAGTCAAGGTAGAATAAATCCTACGCTATCCTACATTTCCTAAATAACAATGATACTCAACAATGACTAACCCTGAACTAACTCTAGCCAAAGAGGTGTTTGGATGACAGTGTTAGATTGACAATAAATGCACTAGGAGAACTAGCCCCAATCAGCACCTCTTTGGTGGGATAGTTGTTTTGGGTGGGTTAGACGCAACTAGCTCAAACTAGCCCTCATGTTTGGATACTTTAGGGCTATTTGAGCCCAAACTAGCTCAAACTAACTCTAACCCATGGATCCAAATAGGGCCAATAACTAGTGTACTTAGACCTGCACAATACAAGTTTGAATGACTATGTTTGCTTGTTTTTAAATATTAGGCCTCTTGCAGTTAATAACACACCTTTCCACTTCTTGTTTTTAAATATTAGGTTTTTAACAATTTGGTCTTGCACATGTAGGTTCTGCTGTCAGAGGTTTTGACCCACTGTTCGACCCTTTTTGCATATGTGGAAATGAGTTGTCCATGAATATCAGTCAAGTCAAGAAACTCAGAAAGATTGTTAGTATAAAGAAATTAGCGACAAAAAACAACAAGATCTTTGTCTGCACAATGAAGAAGACATCAGTTCACTACAGGATGGTACTAACTGTTATACCTTGTGTTTTTAATTCCTTTGCACCATTTCAAATCTAGAGAAGATATTTATGCATATCCTTGTTTTCAGGCCTTTCCAAAGCAGTTCACTGATGATTACCTCTCAAACCACCTGTATGGTCACGAGGCGAGGAAGCTATTCATACAACACCCACGGTTCAATATTGAAGTCTTCCTGAAGAGGACGAAGGATGGACAGTCAATCATCCACAGGCACTGACCTAAAGTTGCAAGACCTTCAACATCAATGAAGGCTCAGTATTCACCTTCCGCTTCAGCAGTTTTCCAGATGAGATTCATCTGTCTATGTATCATCTATGATGCTAATTTCGAAAGGTTATAGATGTTCCATGTGAAACTTGGTGATGGTGCAGTTGTGTAATGGGGTAGCTGAGTGCTGAAGCTATATGATGTTGTACTCTGAAGTATTTCAACTATGAAATCCTGCTTCCTTAATACGAAAATGAAATATATTGTGTGCTTAATATGAAATGTCAATTAATAAATGGATTATTAATAATAGGACAATTAGCCTGCTAATGGCCAATTAGCCTGCTAATTAGGGTTTTCTATTGCAAACGGTTATTGAGAAAACACCATGGGTGATGACCTCAGACAACGCACATAGTTTCTAGGAATAAAACGTGTTGGATCAATGAACAATCACACACGACTTCCTCTTGAAAACTGTTTGTGTTAGGCCACCTTGCGCAAATGTTTACCACATAAAAGTGTGTGTGATGGACAGCCTATGCCACACAGTTTCTTCTATGCACCGTGTGTGATGCATTGAATAACGCAAATGGTAAAATTGTTAATATCGTCTGCAATGGCAACGCTATCACAAACGATTTAATGGGGAATATTGTGCGTGATGTACATGCGAACGGAAACATTTTCCCTGGAGTGACTGTGTGGGATGTATATACAAACAGAAACATACTTCTTGGATTGACTGTGTGTGATGTACATACTAACGGAAACGTATTCCTTGGATTGACTGTGTGAAATGTACATACGAACGGAAACGTTTAACCGAGACCGACTGTGTGGGATGTACTTACGACTGGAAACAATTTGGCCTGTATAATTGTATTTTTTTAATACAACTGTACGTATAATCGTATTTGATCGCTCACCCGTCGCACACGACCTCATTTTGCCGAGCGTGTGTGGCCAGAGATCCTATCCCCGACGGTTTCTGGGTTGTGTGGGAAGGACCCCACTATCGCCCACACTCACTTGGCGACAGTTCCAAATGCCGTCGCGGAAAGGGGTTAAAAACCGTTTGTATAGCACCTCGCTTTACCAGTGCATGTTTCCTAGCAATGAAGTCTCTCTTATCATATCTTTTATTCTTAGGTTGTGGGTTATCAAGATCAACATCAGGTTCTATTTCCACATCATTATCATTATTAGGTTGAGCATCTACATGAACATCATCATTGTCATTGTTACTAGGTTCATGTTCATCACCAGATTGTGTTGAAGCATCAGAAATAGAAATATCATTTGGATTCTCAGGTGTGTCTACAGTAGGATCACTAGAGGCATGCAAAGTCCTATCATCTTTCTTTTTCTTTTTAGATGGACTAGGTGCATCAGTATTAATTCTTTGGGAGTCTTGTTCAATTCTCTTAGGGTGACCTTCAGGATACAAGGGCTCCTGAGTCATTTTACCACCCCTAGTCATAACTCTAATAGCGTGATCATTCATTTTATTGTCCATCTCATTAAGCAAATCATTTTGTGACTTGGTGACTTGTTCTACTTGGGTTTTTATCATGAATGCATGTTTACTCACACCCTTGACATCATTAATAGTTCTAAACAAAAAGTCACTCAAGCGTTCAATCATATAAGCATTTCATTTCAATTGTCTACTAACATATGCATTAAAGTTTTCTAGTTTAACAATAAAGTTATCCAATTCATCTAAGCATTGACTAGCAGATTTAGTATAAGGAATATCACCTTCATCAAACCTATAGAGAGAATTTACCTCTACTACCCGTGTCGGGGTATCAAGACCATGTATTTCTTCAATAGGTGGTAAATTCTTGACATCTTCAGCTTTAATACCTTTTTCTTTCATAGATTTCCTTGCCTCTTGCATATCTTCAGGATTGAGAAATAGAACACCTCTGTTCTTCGGAGTTGGCTTGGGCGGTGGTTCAGGAAGAGTCCAATCATTATCATTCCTCAATATATTATTCAATAGTTCTTCTGCTTGTTCAACAATTTGTTCCTTGAAAACACAACCATCACAAATATTTAGGTGGTCCCTAGAAGCATCGGTTAGTCCATTATAAAAGATATCAAGTATTTCATTATTCTTGAGAGGATGATCAGGCAAAGCATTAAGTAATTGGAGAAGCCTCCCCCAAGCTTGAGGGAGATTCTCTTCTTTAATTTGCACAAAGTTAAATATTTCCTGTAGAGCAGCTTGTTTCTTATGAGCAGGAAAATATTTTTCAGAGAAGTAATATATCATATCCTGGGGACTACGCACACAACCAGGAGCAAGAGAATTAAACCATATCTTAGCATCACCCTTTAATGAGAAAGGAAACAACTTAAGAATATAGTAGTAGCAATTTTTTTTCCTCATGAGAAAATAGGGTGGCTATATCATTCAGTTTAGTAAGATGTGCCACAACAGTTTCAAATTCATAACCATGAAAAGGATCGAATTCAACCAAAGTAATTAAATCAGGATCGACAAAGAATTCATAATCCTTATCAGTAATAAAGATGGGAGGCGTAGCAAATTGAGGGTCATATTTCATTCTAGCATTCAGAGATTTTTTTTCCTTCAGCTTACATAGTAATTTCTTAAGATCATCTCTATCATTACAAGCAAGAAATTCCCTAGCTATCTCTCCATCCATAACATAACCCTCGGGCATCTTAGGCAATTCATATCTAGGAGAGCTAGGCCTAATAGGTGTTTCATCATTTTCAGTTTCAATAATTTCGTCGGTTTCAACATTCTCAATTTCTTTAGCTCTAGCAAGTTGTTCATCAAGAAATTCACTCAGTAGCACCGTCTTATCAAGCAAAGTACTAGCATCGTCATAAGCATCACTCATAGCAGAAGTAGCATCATCAATTACTTGCGACATATCAGGATTAATAGCAGGTGGTGGTGTTGCAAGCTTACTCAAAATAGAAGGTGAATCAAGTGCAGAGCTAGATGGCAGTTCCTTACCTCCTCTCGTCTTAGGGGAAATGATCTTCGTTCTATCATCCTTAAGATTCCTCATAGTGATCAACAGATATAAATCCCAAGTGACTCAGCAAATAGGTCTATGCTCCCCGGCAACGGTGCAAGAAAAAGGTCTTGATAACCCACAAGTATAGGGGATCACAACAGTTTTTGAGGGTAGAGTATTCAACCCAAATTTATTGATTCGACACAAGGGGAGCCAATGAATATTCACAAGTATTAGCAGTTGAGTTGTCAATTCAACCACACCTCGAAGACTTAATATCTGCAGCAAGGTGATCAGTAGCAAAGTAGTATGGCAGTTTGATAGTAACGGTAACAGTAGAAATAGGAACAGTAGCAATTTTGTAGTGATCGTAACAGCAAACAGCGGAAGTAACTTAGCAAAACTCAATATATGAAAAGCGTAGGCATTAGATCAGTGATGGATAATTGCGTTGGATGATATTAATCATGTAGCAGTTATAACCTAGAGCAACACAGAAATAGCTCCAATTCATCAATGTATTGTAGGCATGTATTCCGTATATAGTCATACCTGCTTATGGAAAAGAACTTGCATGTCAACTTTTGTCCTACCCTCTCATGGCAGCGGGGTCCATAAGGAAGCTAAGGGATATTAAAGCCTTCTTTTAATAGAGAACCAAAACAAAGCATTAGCACTTAGTGAATAAATGAACTCCTCAAACTACGGTAATCACCAGAAAGAATCCCAATTATTGTCACCTTGGGGTATGCAGATCATAACACGTAATAGGTGCATATAACTTGCAAGATAGGATCAAGAACACACATATATTCATGAAAACATAATAGGTTCAGATCTGAAATCATGGCACTCGGGCCCTAGTGACAAGCATTAAGCATAGCAAAGTCATAGAAACATCAATCTCATAACATAGTGGATACTAGGGATCAAGCCCTAACAAAACTAACTCGATTACATGATAAATCTCATCCAACCCATCATCGTCCAGCAAGCCTACGAAGGAATTACTCACTCCCGGCGGTGAGCATCATGAAATTGGCGGTGAAGGAAGGTTGATGATGATGACGGCATCAGATTCCACCCTCCGGAGCCCCGAATGGACTCCAGATCAGCCCTCCCGATGAAGAACAAGAGGTGGTGGCGGCTCCGTATCGTAAAATATGATGAATCCTTCTCTCCAATTTTTTTCTTGGCGAATAGGTATATATGGAGTTGGAGTTAGGGTTGCCGGAGGTCCAGGGGGCCCACAAGCTCGTAGGGCGCGCCTTGGGGGCTGGGCGCGCCCCCTGAGCTTGTGGCTCCTGGGTGGCCTCTCTTTGGTATATTTTTCCGCCAGTACTTTTTATACATTCCATAAAAATTCTCCGTAAATTTTTAGGTCAATCGGAGAACTTTGATTTCTGCACAAAAACAACAACATGGCAATTCTGCTGAAAACAACGTTAGTCTGGGTTAGTTTCATCAAATCATGCAAATTAGAGTCGAAAACAAGAGCAAAAGTGTTTGAAAAAGTAGATATGATGGAGACGTATCAGGGCGCGCCTGCCCCTCCTGGCGCGCCCTGGTGGGTAGTGGACCCCTCGTGAGCCTTCCCATCTCCGTTTTCTTCTCGTATACGTGTTTTGCAAGATAAAAATTCTTTATATATACTCCCGGACGTTTTGACCGCCGCATCGCGGAAATACCCTTTGTTCTTGTTTCGTGTTGTTTTTCTAACAGATCTGAAATCATGTCGTCCCAAGACTCAGATGGAGAGAGCTACGTTTCCCATTATATCGCAAACCCAAGGATCTATGGAGACGTGGATCATTACGGTTGGACCACGGAAGAAGTAGATGTTGATCCGAGGGGAATTGAGGATGCCAGTTCAGAAGAAGATGAAGTTCCTCTACCTCAACCTGCGGATATGCACGTGGAATTCAAGAAGTAAAGTCTTCCAAACAAAGTAAACAGATCTAAGCCCCAATTTATCCCGTCCCGTTTTGTGCAGAAAAGCAAGGAGGCATTATGCAAAAGGGTACTGAAGCTTGAGAAAGAGGTCAATGTTTTGAGGGAAGAAAATTTCATCCTCAAACGTAAGCTGGAGAAGAAGACTACTACACCACCACCACCAACATCACAGAAGAAAGAAACTTAAGTACACGGGGTATGGGCACTTCCCTTGGCTTGTGCCAAGCTTGGGGGGAGGTGCCCCGGTATCGTATCACCATCACTTTTATTATCTTTACCTATCTATGTTCGATCCTTAGTTATTTCGTGATTTAGTTAAATAAAAGCTTAGTATGATTTATTTTCGAGTGCTAGTTTCATGATGTATCTATCTATGCAATCGAGTGAGAGTTATATAATAAAGTTTAGTTTGAGTTTTTGCTTCTTTACTTTTATGTTTCAATCAAAATAATGAAAATAATGAAAAAGATCATATGCTAACCTTATGGAAAGTAATGACATTACATAAGGAAGAGTATAACTAGTAAAATTTATTGAAAGTTGACAAACATAGCATTGGTCAATGATGCAATTCATGAAAAAATTAATAAGGGAAGAGAAGATTCACATGCAAATATACTATCCTGGACATCTTTTATGATGGTGAGCCCCCATTAAGTATTTTATGCCAAATTATTGACGTTGGACAAGGAAGACAACGTAATGATTTATGCTTGTTCATATTCACATAGAATTTATATTGTCATAGATCCTCCAACATGTGGTGCTTGCCAACATCTTTGCTAGCCAAAAATCCGCACTAAGTAGAGATACTACTTGTGCATCCAAAAACCTTAAACCCAATTTCAAGTTATGAGAGTCCACTATACCTACCTATGGATTGAATAAGATCCTTGAAGTAAGTTGTCATCGGTGCATAAGGCAATAAAAATTGCTTCTAAATATGTATTATCTTTTAGTGTAAGGGAAAATAAGCGTTGTACGAACTTGTGATGGCAAAGAAATAAAAGTGACGGACTGCATAATAAATGTTGCTATCATAAGGGGTAATTTAACATGACGTTCCTTTGCACTAAGAGCTTTTGCATCCAAATACAAAAAGCGCATGACAACCTCTGCTTCCCTCTGCGAAGGGCCTATCTTTTACTTTTATGTATTTACTTTTTATGCAAGAGTCAATAGTGTTCTCCTCTATTCCTTTTTATTTTTCTCTTTTGCAAGCATCATGTGGTGGGGAAAGATCTAGGCGCATATATCCAGTTGGATATGAGTGATCAATAGTTATTATTGTTGACATCACCCCTGAGGTGAATAAGTTGGGAGGCAAAATTATAAGCCCCTATCTTTCTATGTGTCTGGCTGAAACTTTTTGCTCCATATGTATGGTGTGAGTGTTAGCAATCATAGAAGACTAAATGATGGTTGAGTATGTGGACTTGCTAAAAAGCTCCGACATGAGACCCTTCATGAAAATATGATGAATTGCAATTGCATTGTTGACTGAGAACATAGTTTGTTAGTTTTCAAGAAAGTTTATGCCTCATACTTTGATGTTGTGATGAATTATTACTTGCTAATGAGAAGTTATATGATAATAAATATTGCTATTATAATAATGATCATGATGCTACTATGTCTGTATTTTGTTTTTATCGACACCTCTCTCTCTCTCTCTAAACATGTGGGCATGATTATTGATATCGGCTTTCGCTTGAGGGCAAGCGGGGTCTAAGCTTGGGGCAGTTGATATGTCCATTTTGTATCATGTTTTCCTACTGTTATTTATAGTTTTTTTAATCAATATAACACTTTGTGGAGTAATTCTAATGCCTTTTCTCTCATAATATGCAAGGTTTACACAAAGAGGGAGATTGCCGGCAGCTAGAATTTTGGACCTGAAAAAGCTATGTCAGAGATACCTATTCTACACATCTCCAAATGAGTTGAAATTTTACGGAGATTTATTTTGGAATATATAAAAATTATTGGAGAAAAGAAATACGAGAGGGGCCACCTAGGTGCCCACTAGGCACTAGGGCGCGCCTACCACCCTGGCGCGCCCTGGTGGGTAGTGGGGCCCCTGGCCAACCTCCGGTGCCCATCTTCTGGTATATAAGCCTATTTGACCTAGAAAAAAGAAAGAGAGAACTTTCGGGATGGATCGCCACCGTCTCGAGGCGGAACTTGGGCAGGAGCACTTTTGTTCTCCGGCGGAGCGATTCCACCAGGGATACTTCTCTCCGGGAGGGGGAAATCAAAGCCATCGTCATCACTGATACGTCTCCAGCGTATCTATAATTTATGAAGTATTCATGCAATGTTTATAACAATTTAATATGGTTTTGGTATGATTTGAATGGAACTAACCCGGACTGATGTTGTTTTCAGCAAAACTACCATGGTGTTGTTTATTGTGCAGAAATAAAAGTTCTCGGAATTGGACGAAACTTTTTGGAGATATTTTATGGAACAAATAAAAAATAATGGAGCAAAACCCATTAGAGGGGGGGCTGCTGCCCACTAGGCACCAGGGCGCGCCACCCCCCTCTAGCACGCCCTAGTGGGTGGTGGGCCCCCTGAGGCCCATCTCAGCGTGAGAACGATGCCAAAAAATCCTATAAACACAGAACCCCCCAAAAATAACCCTAGATCGGAATTTTTGTCGCCGCAAGCCTCTGTAGCCATGAAAAACCAATCTAAACCATGTTTCGGCACCCTGCTAGAGGGGGGAAATCATCACCGGAGTCCATCTTCATCATCCCGACAACCACCATGATGAGGAGGGAGTAGTCCACCCTTGGGGCTGAGGGTTTGTACTAGTAGCTATGTGTTTGATCTCTCTCTCTCTCGTGTTCTTGAGTTGGCACGATCTTGATGTATCGCGAGCTTTGTTAATATAGTTGGATCATATGGTGTTTTCGCCTCTCTATCTTGTTGTGATAAACTGAGTTTTCCCTTTGAGATTTTGTTCTTATCGGATTGAATACTTTTA
The DNA here is from genome assembly GCA_011799875.1 of Thinopyrum elongatum. Taxonomy (NCBI): domain Eukaryota; kingdom Viridiplantae; phylum Streptophyta; class Magnoliopsida; order Poales; family Poaceae; genus Thinopyrum; species Thinopyrum elongatum. Next base: position 221,462,878 of record CM022301.1, on the reverse strand, counting down.
TAGATTTGAGAGCACTTGATGTATGTCTTGCTATGAATACCCATGGTGACAATGGGGTATCATATTGATTCACTTGATATATGTTTTGGCACTCAACTTGCCGATTCCCGAGGTGACATTGGGGTAATCTATGCATAGGGGTTGATGCACGTTTTCATCCTTGTTTCTCCGGTACAAATCTTTGGGCACTCTTTGAGGTTCTTTGTGTTGGATTGAGTATTATGAACCTGAAATTGTTTGATGCATATCGTATAATCAACTCACGGATACTCGTGGTGACATTGGAGTATCTAGGTGACATTAGAGTTGGTTGATGTGTATCATTTGGTGTTATTTTAGTACGAACTATTGAGCTATTTGTGACACTTATAGGGATAGCTCGATAGATCGATTGGAAAGGATAACTTTGAGGTGGTTTCGTACCCTACAAACAATTTCTTCTTATGTTCTCCGCTAGATAAGAACTTTGGAGTGATTCTTTGTCGCACGTTGAGGGATTGTTATATGATCCAATTATATTAGCATTGTTGAGAGATTGCACTAGTGAAAGTATGAACCCTAGTCCTCATTTTCAAGCATTGCAATACCGTTTGTGTTCACTTTTGTTACTTGCTACCTTGCTGTTTTTTTATTATTCCTATTACAAAAATCAATATATACTATCATTACTACACTTGTATCACCATCTCTTCGTCGAACTAGTGCACCTATACAATTTACCATTGTATTTGGTGTGTTGGGGACACAAGAGACTCTTTGTTATTTGGTTGCAGGGTTGTTTGAGAGAGACCATCTTCATCCTACACCTCCCACGGATTGATAAACCTTAGGTCATCCACTTGAGGGAAATTTGCTACTATCCTACAAAACTCTGAGCTTGGAGGCCCAACACGAGTCTACAAGAACAAGTTGTGTAGTAGACATTAAGCTCTTTTCTGGTGTTGTTGCCAGGGAGGTGAGTGCTTGAAGGATATCTTTAGATCTTGCAATTGAATCTTTTAGTTTCTTGTTTTATCACTAGTTTGGTTTATAAAAGAAAACTACAAAAAAATGGAATTTAGGTTGCCTCATATTATTAGTATTTATCATGTCTTTCTTGAAAATGATGGAAAGGAAAATTGTGCTCAATTGTTAGAAGAAGAATTCAATAAAATGTTTGGCATAAAATATTTGAATGATGATCATGATTGCAATGTTGTTGGTATGAATTCTTTGAATATCCATGATGCTAATGATATGCAAAGCTACAAGCTCGGGGATGCTATGTTTGGTGAGGATGATATTTTTACTCCCCCAAGTTTTGATAAGAAAATTTATTATGATGATAGCATGCCTCCTATTTATGATGATTATATTGATGAAAGTGGGTTTGGAAGAGTGTCAACTCTAGGTAATGATGATCCTACTATTTTGGAGGGTGTTGAATCTTATTGTAAAATTGATGAAAGTGGATTTGGAGAAATCATGACTTTATTTAAAGATGATTCCACTATTTTGGAAGATGTTTCAGTTGATGATGACAATAAAGTTTCTATCTATGATGATTATGGTAATGACATATATGTTATAGAGAATAATTATAAGCATGGAACTTGTCGTCATGATTTTAATTTTCAATCACATGATAGTTATTTTGTTGAGTTTACTCCCACTATTATGAATGAGAATAAGCTTATGTGGAGAGTAATAAAAGTTCTATGTTTGTGGATCATGAAAAGAATGCTTTATGTGATAGCTACATTGTTGAATTCATTCATGATACTACTAAAAATTATTATGATAGAGGAACTTATGCTTTTACATATCTCAATAATATCAAGTTTCGTTTCTCTATGTGTTGAAAATCTTGAAGTTTTGCTTGTTTTGCCTTCCTATGCTAGTTGATTCTTGTTCCCATGAATTGTTTGCTCACAAAATCCCTATGTATAGGAAGTGGGTTAGGCTCAAATGTGCTAGTCATATGCTTCATGATGCTCTCTTTATGTTTCAATTCTTATCTTTTATGTGAGCATCATTGAAATCATCATGCCTAGCTAAAAAGGCATTAAAGAAAAGTGCTTGTTGGGAGACAACCCAACATTTAACCCTACTGTTTTTGTGTGTTCATATGATTAAGTTACTGTAGCAATCATGTTTTATAGATTTTGTTTCAGTAAAGTGCCAAGTAAAGCCTTTGGGATAGTGTGGATGATAGTTCACTTTATTCTGTGCAAAAACAAAAACATTTACGCCAGTAACAGAATTGTTAAAAATCACTAGAGTGTCAAAATTTTTTGACGTTTTTATAGATGATTGATCTACAAATTGCCTATGTTTTCCTATTTTTTCAGAATTTTTGGAGTTACAGAAGTATAGTCATTATTCAGATCTTTACAGACTATTCTGTTTTTTGAAAGATTCTGTTTGCAATGCATAATTTGCTATTTTTATGGTTTCTATGGCTTATATTGCTTAATATAAATTGTGGAAATTATAGAGTACATTAGGCTTTATGAGGAAACAATTATGAATCTTGTCTTTGACAGGACCCAAGTGAATGATTTGTTTTATTATACTAACTATCTCACGAGTTCTTGTTGAGTTTTGTGTGGATGAAGTTTTTAAGATTTAGGGAAACCGTGATATAAAAGGGATTAAGGAGACACAAAAGCTCAAGCTTGGGGATGCCCAAGGCATCCCAAGATAAAATTTCAAGAAGTCTCAAGCATCTAAGCTTGGGGATGCCCCGGTAGGCATCCCACCTTTCTTCATCAACAATCCGGTTAGTATCGGTTGAACCTAAGTTTTTTACTTCTTCACATGAGTTGTGCTATTATTGGAATGTCATTTTATTTTATTTTGTTTTGCTTGCTTTTTTTAATAAAATACTTAGATCTGAAAGTTTTTAAATAAGAGAGAGTCCTCAATTAGCTACCCATTTACTTAACTACTCGCTTGATCTTCACTTATATCTTTTTGGAGTAGTTTGTCATTTACTCTTGTGCTTCACTTATATCCTATGAGTAAATTGTTGAATGAATTGAATATCATGAAGTTGAAATTATATGTTCATATCATGACCAGCAGTAGCCTCACATTGGGTTTAGAAAGTGAAATCTTTTGAAGCTTGACAATCACAATATTGGCCATACAAGCAATTCATGAATGATTAGTATAAGGAGGAGAACTTTCACATACAAATATATTATCTTGGACATCTTCTATGATTGTGAATACCCATTAATTATTTTCAAACTTGAGCAAATTAGTTGAAGTTGGACAAGGAATACAACTTAATGAGTTATGGTTGTGTATATTTGCATAAAAGTTATATTGTTATGGATCCTCCAACATGTGGTGGTGTTTGCTTAGGATCTTTTGCTAGCCAAAAATTCGTGCTAAGTAGAGATACTACTTGTGCATCCAAAAACCCTTAAACCCATTTTCTTGCCATGAGTGTCCACCATACCTACATATGGATTGAATAAGATCCTTCAAGTAAGTTGTCATCGGTGCATAAAGCAATAAAAATTGCTCCTAAATATGTTTGATATTTTATTGTAAGGGAAAATAAGCCTTGTACAAACTTGTGATGGCAAAGTAATAAAAGCGACGAACTGCATAATAAAGGTTGCTATCATAAGGGGCAATATAACATGACGTTCCTTTGCAATAAGAGATTGTGCATCCAAAAATAAAAAGCGCATGACAACCTCTGCTTCCCTCTGTGAAGGGCCTATCTTTTACTTTTCAGTATTTACTTTTATGCATGCGTCAATAATATGCGTTCTCATTTCAACCTCAATTATTCTCTAGTTGGCAGGCATCATGTGGTGGGGAAAGATCTAGGCACATATGGCCAGTCAAATATATTTGATCATGATTTATTATTGTTGACAATTATCTGTAAGATAATGAGTTGGGAGGCGAAACATTAAGCCCCTATCTTTCTCTGTGTTCGATGGATGCCATTTGTTCAAAAAATATGCTTCGAGTACTAGAAATCATAGAAGACTATATGATGATTGAGTATGTAGAGATCTTACTTAGACTTTGTTGAGAATAAGTTGAATTGCAATTGTTTGGTGACTAAGAACATAGGTTGTCAAGTTTCAAGAGAAGGCATTGTTTGAACCATAACATGTGAATTGATTGCTACTTTATCATGATGAGTTTTATGAGCAAGAGTTGCTATTATGATGCTAGGAAAAGTGATTGAAATTATCATTGATCAAACTTATGCACTATCCTAGCATTCACACTTCATAAATTATTTCTTTTACCATTTACCTACTCAAGGACGAGTAGGAATTAAGCTTGGGGATGCTGATATGTCTCCAACGTATCTATAATTTATGAAGTATTCATGCCATGTTTACAACAATTTTATATGGTTTTGGTATGATTTGAATGGAACTAACCCGGACTAACGCTGTTTTCAGCAGAACTACCGTGGTGTTGTTTTTTGTGCAGAAATAAAAGTTCTCGGAATTGGACGAAACTTTTTGGAGATTTTTTATGGAACAAATAAAAAATACTGGAGCGAAAACCAACTGGAGTGGGGCCCCTGTTGCCCACTAGGCACCAGGGCGTGCCACCCCCCTCTGGCGCGCCCTGGTGGCTAGTGGGCCCCCTGAGGCCCATCTCAGCATGAGACCGACGCCAAAAAATTCTATAAATACAGAAACCCCCAGAAATAACCCTAGATCGGAAGTTTCGCCACCGCAAGCCTCTCTAGCCACGAAAAACCAATCTAGACCCTGTTCTGGCACCCTGTCGGAGGGGGAAATCATCACCGAAGGCCATCTTCATCTTCCCGGCGGCCACCATGATGAGGAGGGAGTAGTCCACCCTCGGGGCTGAGGGTTTGTACTAGTAGCTATGTGTTTGATCTCTCTCTCTCTCTCTCGTGTTCTAGAGTTGGCACGATCTTGATGTATCGCGAGCTTTGTTAATATAGTTGGATCATATGGTGTTTTCCCCTCTCTATCTTGCCGTGATTGTCGGATTCAGGGCTCCGCAGACCCAAGAAAAGGTTCAAACTCTGGGGCGTGTGCGAAGAACTCAACCTATCCAGCCTACCAGCCCGTCGCCCCACGGCCTAGCTTGATTCACACGAACAAGGAAGAAGATGAACATGACAGTTTACCCAGGTTCGGGCCACCTTGCGGTGTAAGACCCTACTCCTGCTTTGTGGTGGATTAGCCTCACGAGGGGCTGAGGATGGACTAGTACAAGGGATGAACAACCTCGCGAGGTTCGGGAGTGAGAGAATGAGTCGACCCCCTCTACGGTGGTGGCTAACCTATATTTATAGTGGCCTCGGTCCTCTTCCAGCAAAACGTAGGCGGGAAGGGATCCCACAGTGGCCAATTTGAAAGGGGACAAGTAGTACATCTTATCCTGATGAAAGGTGGTCTTCGCCTGCAAAGCTTCTGGTTGTGATGCAGCGGTGGGCTCGGCGATGACATCCGACCTGCCGTGCTAGCGGCCTTGGTCTCGTTGCACCGGAATGGAAACCTTTGCCAGATTCCTCGGGAACCCACGCCTGTCCTTGCTTCCTTAGCACCAAAGAGGAAACTGCCTCCTCTGCACTCGCTGGCGCCCGCCTGCCTTGGTCATCATGGCTTGCATCATGGTAGCCTCATGAGGCTTGGTACCTACATAGAAATCTCCGCTCCTCGGGAGGCCACCTGTGGAGGCCACTCCCTCAGGAGGTCTTGGTGTCGTCTGCCTCGCGAGGCTTGGCCTCTGGCGAGGGTCTTGCCTTGCGGTCTTGTTACACGGGCAGTACCAGGCCATCGATGGAGCCATGCCATGGGCCGCAGGCAGGCAAGTCTGGCTACCCTAGTTCCCAGAACGCCGACAGTAGCCCCCGGGCCCAAGGCGCGCTCGGACTTGGCTTCGAGGCAAAGCAAAGGGGCAAGGGCGAAGCGCCGCAGGCCCCAATCGCCTACGGGCAGGCTGACGCGTGGCGCTCGACGGGACGTGGGCATCTCCGCTTCCCCATGCCGCCTCGGCAACTGCCCGACTTGACAACTGCCTGGTGCATGTAGGGGGGCCATCATTGCTTTGGAACGCGAGAGGCCGGCGGTTAGCCTTCCTTCGCCTATAAATGGGGGAAGGGGGGCGGAGCCCCCAGCCCATCTTCATCTTCTTGCTGCATGCTCCTTCTTCTTCTTCGCCGTGCCGCCATCTCGCCAGGGCATCCATGGCGCCAGTGAGGAGGTTCTCGGCCGCCGAGAAGGGAAAGGCCCCTCAGGAGGAAACGGAGTTGCTCCCGCTGAAGAAAAGACACGGCTTCCCTCGTGAGGCCACCGCAGCGCCCACGGAGGCGTGACCCGGGCACGAATGCACCCCGCCGGGTTTCCCCGTCAGTGCGGATGTTCATGTGCATAGCCCCACCCGCGGGAGCAGCCGCGGAAGTCACAAGGGACGGAGTCACGGGGAAGAACAAGCGATGGCCGCGCGACCACCTTGCCCGCAAGCCCATGCACGCAGCATGGCCCGCGAGTTCGTGGTGTGGATGGCAATGCCGCCGCGCACGTGGATCCGGCTCCCGCGCTCCCTGGCGAGGGAGATACCACCGAAGGGGCCCGTTGAGTTGTGGCTGCAGCACGATGGCTGCTGCAGCCAAGCTTCAGAGGCGGAGGTCGAGGCCGTCTACTCCGACGACGTCTTCATGACCCGAGGATGGGGCGCGATCGCCCGCGGCTGCAACTCAGAGGGGAGGCACGCCATCCACCTTGAGTACGATGGGGCATCGACGCTCTTCATCAAAGTCTTTGGAGAGGATGGCTGACGTCTGGAGTGCTGCCCCAGGGGAGGCGATCAAGACGGTGACCCCCCAATAGGCCGGCGAGGCGACGAAGCCTCTGGCGGTGAACTTGCCCTTGGCCTTGTTCGTGATTCCTCTGGCAGTAGCAGCGCTTCCTCCAGACCAAGCTCGAGCGACGACGACTACTATGAGCCACCGCGTCGTCGCGCCCGGGCTTAGGGGAGGAATGGTGCCAGCCCGACGTCGTGGGCGACGCTGCCTGAGCCGCGATCCTCAGGAGGCCTTTTCCTTTTGTTTCGTTCCTGCGCAAAAATCATGAAAGGCCCCGCGGGGGTATGTAAAACCATGACGCTCGGACTTTAATTTTATCGTTCCCAATCTTATGTCGTGTCTGCGTTTCCCACTTGGGCAAGGTCTCCCCTTTTATCCTCGCGATAGCTTAGTGCTCTGCGCCGACAGGACCCAGTCCCCAAGCAGGCTTCGGCCGTCGCTGGTATGCCAGGTCGCGATGCTGTGGTCAAGGCCAGGAGGTGAGCGGCCCGAGGTCCACTAAGAGCCCCCGAGGCGCGATGCTCGGGGGGTCCCCTTTAGCGCGCAAGAAGCTCCTGAAAGGCTAAGAGGGAAGTTTCCTTGCCCGAGCGAAATCGCATGAAACAAAAGTGCCAACTATGTGGTTCAAGCGTGCGCGTGTGAGGTGACTTATCTTAGCGAGCTTGTAGGCTATGGTGATCTTCTTGTTTCGAGGGCAAGCTTCCTGTCCTGAAATAAACCAAAGTGAACCCTGCGAGGGGCATGTGAGAACGGTGATTTCCATCATATTTCGAAAGGAGAGCGCTGCCCGCGTCGCGCCGCGCCCTTCCCTTGACGCTACCCCTCCGCGGGGCTCCGCGAACCCATTTCTGCCACTCATTGTGGTGCTCTATGTCCTTGGGACTCGGATCTCGAGCGAGGCACGGCCGCCGCTGGTATGCCAGGTCGCGATGCCGTGGTCAAGGCCAGGGTGTCGGTGTACTAATTATTGGGACTTTAGTACCCCATACTTGTGCACAGGCAGTCGCAGAAAAGCCCGCGGCAAGGCTTGCCGGGGGAGTAATTGGAGATTAGTGCAAGATTGTCAAGGGGACACTCAGGCCGCGAATCAAAGTATCAGGAGTTAATAAGATCTGAAGACCGAAGACCAGGCCCCCGGCAAGATCTTGCCGGGGTGGCTCACTAAACCCGGCAAGATTTGCACCCCGGCAAGATTCTATCACTATTCCACCACTTCGGCACAGCAACAAGCCTGACATTCTGGGTCCTTCTCTGGATGCGTGGCAACGCACCAGTGGAGGAGATCTTAAGCGGTGCTGATGGGATGGCCCCTTTTTCCATCCCCAAGAAAGTGAGGACACCTAAACGGACACCTCACGGTGCATTAAATGCATTCGTCCTAATCCGTCAGTGGTTAGGTATGATGACTCTGTAGCTACTTTACACCTCAATGTATGTACATTTTGCCACTGTGGTGACCCCTTTGGACGTATAAAAGGAGGCCCAAGGCAACTACTACAGAGAGGAGTATCTTCTGGCCCATTCTGCATGCGTAGCCGCTCTTTGAACGTACTGTTCATTGCAAGCGCTCCTGGAGCCTGGGCTCAAGAACAATCATAATAAAACAAGGCAGGAGTAGGGTTTTACGTTGATTAGCGGCTCGAACCTGGGTAAAATCGCCCCGCATCGATCATTGGTTCTGCTCTTTGTGCATATCTCTCTCCCTGTCGAACTGTAAAGGGGTCCTTTAGGATCCCATAGGTGTCGTCCGCCGACATCTTTGGCGCGCCAGGTAGGGGCATCGAGGTTGTGCGAACCTGATCCAGTGATCGGCGCCTTAGTTTCTTCATCATCTTCATCATCATGCCACCCAAGAAGAAGAGCGCCGCAACGGTGCAACCATCCATGTCCGTTTTGCCTGTGCCCACGCATACAGGCGATGGCGCGGATGCAGAAGGAAGAGGTTTAGAGCCTCCACGGCGTTCCGGTGATCCAAGCCAGGCGAGCGCCGTCGTTCGCAGCGGCAGCGGCAACCCACACACCGCTGGATCCAGAGACGGAGCTGTGTTGCCTACGGAGCGGCGTGACGAACTCCAGAGATCGGAGGACGCCTTCTGGGGCTCCCACGCCGGCGCAAGCATCACGGCCTACCCAGGTCGTGCGCGATGAGCAGCGCCATGGCGCTGGTGGTTCAGGGCGTCCCCATGAAAAGACTTCTGTGCATCGATCCCAAGGTGCACAGGCCCAGCATGCACGCCAAACTGCCGGCGGAAGTGGCGCACGGTCGCGTGATCGTGACGGTGCTCCTTCTAACATTGTTAGGAGTTAGAGCACCTCACGTACCTCGCACCTATCGGCGCCGCCTACACCAGCGGAAGCTTTGGCACGTGCGCAGCTGCTCCTCGATTTCCCTCCTGCTCCGGAGAAGATGGAGGAGTGGCGAGCTACTATCCAGAGCCTCATTGGCTTCACCAACAAAGATGGGCCACAGGAGGCAGGGCCCTCGCAACGGCGGTCCATCGATCCAGCACGAGCCGATGTGGAGAAAACCGGAGGTGGTGCAACTACGGTGCACTCTCCTCCACGACACCAGCGGCGGTCGACAACCCGGCGGACTGATCGCCGTGATGATGATTCCACGGCATCGTCCGATCCACGGATGCGCCGCAACCAGCGTCAAGTTCTCCAGGAACGAAGCAAAGAGGACGCTCGAACCACCATCGAGCGGCGACGGGAAGCGCGCTATCAATCTGATAAGCGCGCAGGGCCCACTGTCGACGAGCCTGCACCAGGGGACGTAGGCAACTTGCCTTACGAGGTAGGTACTCCAGCGTTTACCCGTGAGCTGCGGCAAGTCCAGTGGCCCAATTCCCGAACCTTCAAGCCAGAGGTCCCGGAGAAATATGACGGCAAGACTCACCCCTCGGAATTCCTGAGCATCTACACCATTGCGGTGCAGGCTGCCGGGGGCCGAGATGACAAGATACTTGCCAACTACTTCCCGTTGGTGCTCAAACCCAACGTCAGGTCATGGTTGATGCATCTTCCGGAGAATTCTATTTCTTCTTGGTTAGATCTGTGCCATCAGTTTGTTGGCGCCTTTGTTGGAGGCCACCAAGCTCCTGGCCAAGAGAGTGATTTGCATATCATCCCCCAGAAGGAGGGTGAATCCCTGCGCAAGTTTATCCAGAGATTTAGCCGGGTGCAGTACAATATTCCTGACGTTCACCCTGCTGCTGTCGTTAGCGCGTTTCATCAGAACATGCGTAACCGCAAAATGCGGGAAGAGCTGGCAATGAACAAAGTCAGGAGTATTGCCGAGCTTTACGCTTTGGTCGACAAGTGCGCTCGAGCTGAAGAGGGGAGGAAACTCCCTGGCGAGGCTGTTGGCGCAGGCGGCGAATCAGAAGATGAAGACGCTGCAACCCCATCAATGAAAGGCCAGCGGCGGAACAAGAAGCGCAGAGGCAAGGCCGTGCTTGCTGTCGAGGAATCCGGCAATCCCGGTGCCGCCAAGAAGGCCAAGGTTGATGACCCCGGCAAGGAACTTGCCGGGTGCGCCTCCTGCCAGGCCTTGGCGGCTGCCGACAGGTCGAAAAGCTCCGGCAAGCAGTATTGCAAGATCCATCGCACCAAGGGCCACGATCTCCAAAATTGCTGGCAAGTTGAGCAGCTTGTCGAGAAGCAGAGAGCTGAGTATGAAAAGCGGGACAAGGAGAAGGCCCAAGACAGTGCTGAGGGATCCGGCAAAAAGCGCGGTGGTCGAGGGGGTCGCCGCGGCAAGGCCAAGCAACAGAGGGAGAGGCCCGCTCGAGGCCGTGATAAAGTAGAGGGGGATGATGATGACAGAGAAGATGATGAGTCCAGTGAGCAAGAATTTCAGAAAGCTACAGAGGCTATGTGTATCAACGGAGGCGCCTCGTTGCATTCTTCCCACCATCGACTTAAACAGTGGGTGCGAGAAGTTAATGCAACAGAGCCATCGTTCGATGCATGTAAGCCCCTGAAGTGGTCCAACACGCCTATCATTTTCGACGCCGAGGATCACCCTGATCGCACAACTGCGGTCGGGTGCTTGCCATTGTTGGTCTCACCAACAATCTGCAACCTCAAGGTGACGAAAATGCTAGTTGACGGTGGGGCCGGACTGAACCTAATCTCACCGGATGTGCTCAAGAGGCTCCAAATTCCTGATGAAGATCTCGAGGAAACGGGCACGTTTCAAGGGGTCAATCCAGGAAGGACCCAGCCAAAGGGCAAGATTACGCTACCGGTGACATTTGGTAGCGAGCTCAACTACAGGACAGAGAAGGTGGTGTTTGATGTCGCCAAGATCCCCATGTCATATAATGGGATCCTTGGCCGCCCAACGCTGGCTAAGTTCATGGCGGCATCACACTACACGTACAATGTATTGAAGATGCCCGGGCCGTTGAGTGTCATTACTATCCACTCCAACAAGAAGGATGCGCTCATCTGTGCCGACCAACTCTACCGAGAAGCAGTTGCAGCGCCTGCCGTCAAGGCATCTGCTCCTGTCGCTGGAACTCCCGGGGGGAAGAAGAAGACCGACAAGAATCTTGGCGCGAACTCCGGCAAGCGCACCTCCTCGGAGTGGTGCGCTTCCGTTGAGGACGCACCAGAGAGTTCCACCGGCAAGAACAAGAAACCCAAGGCTGCTCCACCAGAGACCAAGAAGGTGCCCGTCAGGGAGGACGGAACGGGAGGAACTTTCACCATAAGTTCCACCCTATATGACAAATAGGAAAGCGCGCTCATTGCCTTCCTGCGGGCGAATGCCGACGTGTTTGCATGGCAACCGTCTGACATCCCCGGTGTTCCCAGGGAGGTAATTGAGCACCACCTTGCTGTCTGTCCTCACGCGCGGCCCGTCAAGCAGAGAGTCAGGAAGCAGGCCTTGGAGTGGCAAGAATTCATTGCCGAAGAAATCAGGAAGCTGGAAGCAGCAGGATTGGTCAGAGGAGTGCTTCACCCAACCTGGTTGGCCAATCCAGTCGTAGTGCGCAAGGCGAATGGGAAATGGAGGCTGTGTATTGATTATACATATATTAATAAAGCCTGTCCAAAAGATCCTTTTCCCTTGCCGCGCATCGATCAGATTGTGGACTCCACTGCTGGTTGTGATCTACTGTCCTTCCTTGATGCCTACTCAGGGTATCATCAGATCTTCATGGCAAAAGAAGATGAAGAAAAGACCGCATTTATCACCCCATGTGGTACGTATTGTTTTATACAAATGCCTTTCGGGTTGAAAAGTGCTGGTTCTACATTTGCGAGAGCGGTCCAAATTGGTTTTGAGCCTCAGCTCCATAGAAATATGGAGGCATATATGGATGACATAGTGGTCAAAACCAAGGACAAGGCGACGCTCATACAAGATCTAGAAGAAACATTTGCAAATCTGCGCAAGATCAACTTAAAGCTCAATCCTGAGAAGTGCGTGTTTGGTGTTCCTTCTGGCAAGCTTCTCGGATTCTTTGTATCTCAACGGGGGATCGAAGCGAATCCCGACAAGATCAAAGCTATTGAGCAGATTGAAGCGCCAAGACGCGTCAAGGATGTCCGTCGTCTTGCTGGCTGTGTTGCTGCTCTAAGTAGGTTTATTTCCAAATCTGCTGAGCGCGCCCTGCCCTTTTTCAAAATTTTGAAGAAGGCAGGTCCAATGAAATGGACTCCGGAAGCGGAGGCTGCGCTGCAAGATTTGAAGAAATACCTTTCTTCTCCGCCGACACTAGTCGCGCCTAAACCACAAGAGTCGTTGCTGCTATATCTGGCAGCGACAAATCAAGTGGTTAGTGCTGCGTTAGTGGTGCAGAGAGAAGCTGATGAGGAAGCAACACCAGCGGCAGGACCGCCAGGCGATGCGGCAAGATCTTCCCCGACAAGGGTTGATCCCGGCAAGACAGGATCTGCGCAGTCAGAAGAACCAGTGCAGAAGAAAAAGGTGGTGCAACGCCCAGTTTATTTTGTTAGCTCTCTTTTGTAAGGAGCTAGGTCAAGATATTCTGGCATGCGGAAGTTGCTCTTCAGCCTCCTCATGGCCTCGAGGAAGCTGCGCCATTATTTTCAAGCACATGAAATCACCATCGTCACTCGCTTTCCGTTGCAACGGATTTTGTGGAATCCAGAAGCAACCGGCAGGATTGTGGAGTGGGCGTTGGAGTTGTCGAGCTTTGGTCTCGAGTTTGAAAGCACTTCGACAATTTAGAGCAGGGCCTTGGCAGAGTTCATTGTAGAATGGACCCCAACGCCAGACTAAGAGGTTCGAGAAACAACTCTCCCCGGCAAGGAAATCGATCAAGAATGGGTTATGTACTTTGACGGGGCTTTTTCGCTGCAAGGCGCCGGTGCTAGCGTGCGGCTTGTCGCACCCACCGGAGAGCACCTCAAGTATGTAGTCCAGATGCATTTTCCCCGGGAGAGTTTGACAAACAACACCGCGGAGTATGAGGGCCTGCTTGCCGGTCTCAGGATCGCGGCAGACCTTGGTATCAAGAAGCTCGTCATCATAGGCGATTCGCAGCTTGTCGTCAGGCAAGTTAACAAGAATTATCAGAGTCCATTGATGCAAGCTTACGTCAATGAAGTGAGAAAAATGGAAGAGCGCTTTGACGGTCTGCAAATGAAGCACATTCCCCGTGCCGAAAACAGTATTGCTGACGACCTGTCAAAGCGCGCTGCCCTCAAGTTGCCTATGGAACCAGGAACTTTTGTGCTCCATTTGACTCAACCATCCGTGGCGCCATCAATGCGGCAAGAAAAGAGAAGAAAGTTGAATTCTGGACAGTACTTTCCGGCAGAGCTCCCTGGAGCCGTCGGCAAGGAACTTGCCAGAATCAACGATAAGCCTGCCGGGGAACGATAGGCTCTGGCGGAATCTCATGCTTTCGCCGTCGAGACAAACGTTCCCCCGGCGGAGGAAACCTTTAGTCCTAGCTGTCGAGCCCCAGGCTCCAGCATGGGCGCAGCACATTGTCCATTTCCTTCAGACAGGAGAACTCCCGGAGGAACAGGAAGAGGTGGAAAAAGTAGCCCGTCGGTCTGTTATGTACAAGTTCGTCGATGACTTCCTGTACAGAAAGAGACCAAATGGTGTGAAATTGAAGTGTATTCCTCAGGAGGATGGACTAGAGCTGTTGGCAGAGATACATGGAGGCGTATGTGGCTCTCACATAGGATCAAGAGCACTTGTCGGGAAAGCATTCCGGCAAGGTTTCTTTTGGCCCACCGCTCTCCAGGATGCAACTGCACTAGTAACCAAGTGTGAAGCGTGCCAGTTTCATTCAAAGAAATCGCATCAGCCAGCTCAAGCTCTTCAGACGATCCCCCTCTCCTGGCCATTTTCGGTCTGGGGGCTTGACATACTGGGCCCTTTCCCCCGTGCTACCGGGGGCTTTGAGTACTTGTACGTTGCAATCGACAAGTTCACAAAGTGGTCGGAGGTGGAAGCAGTGAGGAAGGTGACAGCACAATCAGCCGTCAAGTTCTTTAAAGGGATAGTTTGCCATTTTGGTGTGCCCAATAGGATCATCATTGACAACGGCACGCAATTCACAAGTCGCACCTTCATGCAGTACGTCCAAGACCTTGGCGGCAAAATTTGTTTTGCCTCTGTTGCTCACCCGAGAAGCAACGGCCAAGCGGAGAGGGCAAATGCTGAAGTGATGCGCGGTCTCAGGACCAGACCTTTTGATAGGCTGAGAAAGTGCAGAAGACGCTGGATTGATGAGTTGCCGGCGGTTCTTTGGTCAATCAGAACGACACCAAATCGAGCCACCGGCCAGACACCCTTCGCTCTGGTCTACGGAGCGGAAGCAGTTCTCCCCACGGAACTCATATACGGATCACCTCGAGTGCTCGCTTATGATGAGCTTGAGCAAGAGCAACTGCGGCAAGATGACGCTGTGCTCCTTGAGGAGAATCATCTTCAGGGTGCTGTGCGAGCTGCACGCTACCAGCAAGCTTTGCGCCGCTACCATAGCCTCAAAGTTCATGCCCGAAGCCTTGAGGATGGCGACCTTGTTCTTCGACGGATTCAGTCCGCCAAGAATTCAAACAAGTTGACGCCAAAGTGGGAAGGCCCTTATCGGGTAGTACGAGTCACCAGGCCCGGCACTGTCCGCCTGGAGACCGAAGATGGCGTTCCAGTGAGCAACTCCTGGAATATCGAACATCTTCGCAAGTTCTACCCATAAGGTGCGGTTGCCGGGGGCCCCCGGCAACCACCTTTTTGTACAAGTCTTGCCGGCAAGGCATGTAATCCTTTGTACAAAGCCAGGCGCAGACCCTGAGCCCAGATAAATAAGTTTAAGTGTTGTGCATTTCCTTATTGATTTCCATTTTCATATATATATATGCATGTTTGTCTAAGATGTTGTATGACACTTGCTCCCGGTAAGTTCTAACGAACCGCCAAGGTTCCATATCTTTATTTTCTCTTCTTTCTTTTTCTCAAAAGACAGAAGGATTCCTCGCGTGCACGTTTGCCGGGGGGGAAGGAAGATATGAGTACCAGTTGGCGGCGTTCAGAATTGGCACTTTACCGGAGGAAGAACAGCGACAGAAAGTTAAGTTCTAAAACTTAGAGCAAGTTTCCTTTATTGCAAAGTTATTTTCCTTAGACGATTTCGACTTTTGTATGGAAAACCTGCACCCGAAGGAACCCTTGTCGTAATCGGTTGCGCCCTTATTTTGTTTCGAGTCCGCTCAATGATTTAAGTGGCTGCACTGAGAACGCCAAGGAGTCTTGCCGGCCGCTGCACCTCCAGCAGGCTGCTGAAGTCCCGCACCCAGCGCTCGCGGCAGGTTGCGCGCCGGCAAGTTTTTCAGTAAGCGTAGGGTGAAATCCATACATAAAGAATCAGACAAGGGAGATAGCATGCATGTACCCAAACATAAGCAAGTTATATTACATTAATAAGTTGCCGCAGTTCTAACTTAAGACTTAATTGTCTTTGGCATGGAATGGCAACGACAAGAGGAGGTGGAGCAGCTAATCTCTGCGCTGGCCTTCGACCCTTTTGATTGAATCCACCTTCTCAAGGATAGGCGTGACAAGCTCCTCAAGTGCCTCGAGATTTGCGTCCTTTGGCAGGCGGCCGAGCACGTTGGTGAGGTCGATACCAGGATTATTATGCACCACCTTGATAAGTACCTTGTGGAGGACGGCCCGACAAAGCTGGCGGGATTCGTTGGCCAGTTGGGTCGCCTGGTTAGACTGAAGCAGCTTCAGAGCATCAATGATGCTTTCGAAGAACATGGTCAACCTGGCGCTCGAGGATATTCTTTCTTCGGAGGAATACTTGAAGTTTGACAGGCCCATGGTTGACAGTTGTGCCGTGAGCTTCTCCGCAGCATCGACAAGGCGTCCAGTCCAGATTTCCACCCCCTTTTCGTAATCAACTTGGGCGGCGGCGGCGCTCTTGAGCAGGTTCTTCTCGTCTTGGAGATCCTTGCTCAGGGACTTTTCGCGGGCCCTGCTGTCCTCAAGTGATTTCTCCAGCGTGGTCAATTTCAGCTTCAGATCGGCAATAGCATCATTTGTTGAAGAGAGCTGCTTGGTCTTGTCAGACATGGCAACTTGCATCTTCACCAGGGTGTGGAGGGTTTTTTCCCTGTCACCTTTGAGCGTCGAGAGCCCCTTGCCGTGTTATTCAAGATCCACTTCCAGTCTCTTGACTTTGTCGCTCAGCTCATTCTTGGCGGCCTCTGCAGCCTCGCCAGCATCGACGGCCTCCTAGAGCTTGCCGGCGTGATCTACAGTTAGAGCTTCGAGCGCCTCCTTGTGCTTCTGCTCCAGCTCCTGGGTCCGCCGCGCAGCAAGCTTCTTGATTTCTTCATCTTTACTGTGAAGCTTGGCGGCGAGCGCCTGCTCACATGCGGTAAGGTCTTCCTCGTGAGCATCAAGCGCAATGCGACGCTCCGTCAGGAGGGCATCTTCAGCAGCAATTCTTTGCGTAGCTTCCTCTTGCGCCTTCTCCATGTCAGATTGCTTCAAGAGGAGCTCCGTCCATCTTTGGCTCACTTGTTCCCGATTGGCAGTCAGCTCTTGATAGGCCTCGGTGTACCAGATTTGCGTTTGCTTGACGCGCTTTTGGAAATCTGTTTCAGCCGCTTCAACAACTGCAGCTCTGGAATCTACCTTCTCTTTTTGGGCACGGTGGAGTGCTTGGAGTTTGCGGAAGTTATCGTCCATGGCCTGAAGGAGTTGGTCTTCCTCAGATTTGCTGCCACTGACACATGGCTCGTTGACGATCTTGAGCCCAGCAGCAGTGATGATTTCTTCATCAAAAGTTTCCCCTTCGGTCGGTGCCCCAATGCTTGCCGTCCCCGGCAAGTTGACAAACAGGTTCTCGCCAACTTTGAGATATTTGCTTGATGAGGGAATTTCGGATGTTGACGGTTGATCCTCAGCAACCGCCTCACCAGTAGCTGGGGGCTCCGTGGCCGGCGTAGCGCCTGGCGCTCCTGCGGCAGGAATGCCGTCAGTACGGTCACCAGCCTCCTTGTCGTCCTCTTCAGCAGATTCCTTGGCGGGTTCCTCCTGTGTAGTCTTGGCGGCCTCATCGGCAAAGGCACCGCCGGCCTCGACGGTGGCATCCATGGCGGCCTCGCTGGCAGCGATTTTGTCGGCTTCGGCGGCAACATCCCTGGTGGTCTCCTCGATGACAGTGTCGATGTCCATGTGTTCCATCTCAGGGAATTCTAAAGGACAAAGGAGAGAAACAGGATGAGATCAAGATTGAAGATCAAGAAGACAAAAGAAAGAGAGATAAAGGAAAGAATAGCAAGCGCTCTGAGGCAATTGGTTACCTGCATCGAGCTGTTGAGAGGTGGCCTCGCCCCTCTCGGCAACCTCGGTTGCCTGGGGTAGGATGCCAGTACCCATGGTTGTCGACTCCTCCTCAACCAAGACAAGCTCGTCGGTGTGATCTTTTGCCGGGGATGCGCTTGTGGGCGGCGTGGTTGACGGAGATGGCACGACGGGGGTATCTCCTGATAACTCCCCTTGTTGTCGTCCTTCTCCTGCAAGCCCAAAGATATCAGCGGCAAGGATAGAAACCTCAGCATTCGCCAACGGAAAAAGAGTAATGAACTCACGCTGGGGGCTGCGCTGGGGGCTGCGTCGAGGGCTAAGCTCCGGGCTGATGGTAATAGTTTCCGGCACGCTTGTGAAGCCTGCCGGGGGCTCGTCGCCCGTGGAAGTCTTCGCCCTCTTCGCCATCCTTTCTGCCATGGTTTCTGCATCACTACAGAGACAAAACAAGCAAGTCAATAAGATTGATCCAGAATTTGGAAGATAAAGGCTGTGACAGGATACTTACTCTTCCTCTTCTCACTCCGGACTGAAGCCGGAGATGTCGAAATCGACCTCCGTTGCAGTGTCTGTGTGGGGAGGCGAAGGAGGGGTCCTAGGTCGCTTGGCTATAGTAGGCGCAGGGGGTTGGCGTGATTCCGCCTCCTCAGCCTCCGGTGCGGTAGCGCGAGACGCCCCTGCCACCTCAGCAGTTGCTGCTGGTCCGGGTCTCGCACGCCGCGCAGGTTGTTGTCAAACTCCTTGCCGTGGCGCAGTCTTGCCAGCCGCTTTCTTGCTGGGAGCCTCACTGCTCGAAGAAGGTTGGCTTGTCGGGATGCCAGATGCAACCTTTCGAAGAACACGCTTTGTCTTCTTCGGGGCTGGGAGCTCTTCTTGCGGTTCTTCTTCAGCCGCGTCTTTGTCGGACGAGCTCTCAGCGGCTGTGCTGCTCTGTTCCCCGGCAGCCTTGTCCTTCCCGGCAGGATTTTCTTCCACCACTACCTCTGCGTCACTGGTTTCCCATTCTGTGAAGCCGGCGCTACCAGCCTCCGCGACAAGATTCGCCTCCTCCGCCCTAGTGGCGATGTATGCCACTTCTTCGTCGGTGGTGGCTCGAATGAATCTGCTTCTTCCCGGACGGCTCTCTCCGTCAAGTTATCAAAGAACTTTTGTGCCTCTTCCTCGGATGGCTCGACCCAAGTCGCATCAAGACCGTGGGCGTTGAACAGTGGCATGGTGGCGATGATCGACCCTAGGGCAGAGTTGTTGCACAGAGGGACAATTCTTGCCGGCAACCGATGCTTGTTGTCGCGCTGGAATAGCTTTTGACGGAGAGCGCCAAGCTGCATAGCAGTCAAATTGTTGTTCAATCCGGGGCGCAGTCTCATGATGTCTACTGCATTCCGGTATTCCCAAGCTGATCTCCCTTTATTCCGCAAGGGGGCGATGCGGCGGCGGAGGAAATCGAAGCCAATCATCTTCATTGTGAGCCCGGCAGCTTTCAGGCGAAGGATCCTGGTGGTAGCAATCATGAGCTTTTCGTCTTCAGCGGCGAAATCGCTCCAGCCACTGCCCCGGACCGCCTTCTGCTGTCGAGGCAAACCGAACGGATGGGGATCTGCTTCCTTGATCCAGCACCACTCAGCCCGCCATTCGTCCCACTTCTCGCGGTAAACCCCTTCTGGGTATATTTCCTTATTCCAAGCCCTTGGAATCTAGGCGATAGAACCAGAGAGGGCCTCCCCTTTTTGGATACGGGGAAAAAAGTAATGGCGGAAGAGGGCAGTATTGGGAACCACTCCGGCAAAATTTTCACAAAGATGAGCAAAGATGGACATACACAGTACAACATTCGGCGTGAAATCAAGAAGATGGAAACCGTATGTGCACATAATGTCATTGAAGAAGTCAGAGAATGGAGGACAGAGCCCACAATAGAAATAAGCAACGAAGAAGGGATATCTGTCTGATCTGCTTTTGGAACAAGAACCTGGAATCACGCGAGTGGCGGGGTGAGCCTGCGTCTCCCTCGCCCACATACACTGGTACAGCTCTTCAGAGCTTTCACATCAAGCGACGGGGCGAAGACGACGTACTTCTTCCACATCTTCACCAGCTCGCTCTCTGGGACATCGGCTTTCGTCTCCTTGCCCTTGCCTTTACTGGTCTTGGGCGGCATGGCGACTGCAGGGGCGGAAGCCGGGGATGGAGCGGGCGTGGAGGCGACGAGCAGATGAGGGAAAGCTTTGCTCTGAGCTCGAGAGAAGGAAGGCAATGGCGGATTTCAAATTGAGAAGAAGAAAGCGGGGGTAAATAGGCAGTGCCTCTGCAGTTTCGTTTATATGGGGAAGGAGCGAGGCCACCTCTTTTACTGCCCAATGAGAATACGCTTCTACAAGTGCGCTGCGGCCGTGGCCGTTCAGCGCACGTGCCCCACGTCGTGCATTCAATGCACGTAGTGGGAGGATGCAGTAAGCGAAATCATCACAAGCAGTCAATCCCCTGCCACGCATGCCCGTGCACTGTTTGGGCCTAGCCCAACAACGCCTCGCATTCGTGTATGGCCTAGGCCCGGGGGCTCCTGTCGGTGTACTAAGTATTGGGACTTTAGTACCCCATACTTGTGCACGGGCAGTCGCAGCCAAGCCCGCGGCAAGGCTTGCCGGGGGAGTAATTGGAGATTAGTGCAAGATTGTCAAGGGGACACTCAGGCCGAGAATCAAAGTATCAGGAGTTAATAAGATCTGAAGACCGAAGACCAGGCCCCAGGCAAGATCTTGCCGGGGTGGCTCACGAAACCCGGCAAGATTTGGGCCCGGCAAGATTTGCACCCCGGCAAGATTCTATCACTATTCCACTGCTTCGGCACAGCAACAAGCCTGACATTCTGGGTCCTTCTCTGGATGCGTGGCAATGCACCAGTGGAGGAGAGCTTAAGCGGTGCTGATGGGATGGCCCCTTTTTCCATCCCCAAGAAAGTGAGGACACCTAAACGGACACCTCACGGTGCATTAAATGCATTCGTCCTAATCCGTCAGTGGTTAGGTATGATGACTCTGTAACTACTTTACACCTCAATGTATGTACATTTTGCCACTGTGGTGACCCCTTTGGACGTATAAAAGGAGGCCCAAGACAACTGCTACAGAGAGGAGGATCTTCTAGCCCATTCTGCATGCGTAGCCGCTCTTTGAACGTACTGTTCATTGCAAGCGCTCCTGGAGCCTGGGCTCAAGAACAATCATAATAAAACAAGGCAGGAGTAGGGTTTTACGCTGATTAGCTGCCCGAACCTGGGTAAAATCGCCCCGTGTCGATCGTTGGTTCTGCTCTTTGTGCATATCTCTCTCCCTGCCGAACCGTAAAGGGGTCCTTTAGGATCCCATAGGTGTCGTACGCCGACACAGGGGGTGAGGGCTCTAGGGCCGGTAAGAGGCCCTGAGGCGCGGTGCTCAAGGGCCCTCCCTTTAACGTGCAAGTGATTCGCGCGAGAAAGGAGCGGCGTGCCCCGCGAGGGTGCCTGAGAGGGGTTGAGCCCCTCGGCATGCGGCGTGGCATCCTTCTGAGGTGGTGGGGTGTTGGCGAAGCCACTTGAGGTCCTGCCTCCGGAGGTTCCTGCGAGTTAGTCATGAAATACAAAGGGCAGCCGCACTTGCTATCCTGCCCGTGATCTTTCCGCGAGAAGATGAAGGCACTAAGGACCCGGTGAGGTGACGTGCGCGGGGCCGGCAGCGAGCCAGAGCTCGGTCTCTTAGGTTTACCAGTGTTGCAGGGACGGACCCGAGAACACACACCATGCCAGCAGCCCCCGTCGCGGGATGAGCAAGAGGCGGGTCAGCAACGCGCAGGAATCGCAAAGGTGGCTCTAGAGATGACGGGTCGTCAGGCGTAACATTAACAACCATAGTAACTTGAGTATGCGTAACTGGTCCAGAGTACACGAATCAAAATGGCACAGCTATGAGGGCGGGCCCCAGCAGCCTGAGGACGATGCAGCCCGGGGGGCGCCCTTAGTTGAACAAACCAAAAAGTCACCTGGTACCATCATTGTAGAGGCGTTGGAGTAGCTGAAGACATGTGCTGCAGAGATCGCTCCTCACGGGCCAACTGGCTCCTGAGGCCCGGGAGGCTCTGGAGGTCCGGAGGGCTCGCGAGGGTCCGGCACCTCCTCTGTCAGGACTGCCTGGCGCCTTGCCTCGTGGGCCGCCAAGGCTCCCTGCATGAAGCGCTAGTACGAGGCAGCCATGTTCAGTAGGCTGAACGGCATGCGGACGTAGCTGCAGGGGTAGCCCCCACTCTGGCCGACACGGGATGACCAGAAGAGGCCCTGTGAAGCAGCCCTATTGAGACATGGGATGTTGACGCAGACGCGCAGCTCGCCGCCCATGTCAGGGGCCGCGGCTGCACCCGGTGGTGCGGGGCGACACTCTCCACGCATGGCTCACGCCTCCTGAAGCTCCTCGATTGCCTCGGTGATGAACTCCTGAGCACCTGGCGCCTCACGCCTTGCTCACAGAGGCGCGCGTCGAAGCACGCCTACACGTGGTGCCCGAACACCTCCCTCGGGATGCTGGTCAGGTCAAAGGCCCTCCAGATGAGAGCCCCCGAGCCCGTCCTGAAAGGGGCGCCAGGCGCGCCTTCCTATGCAAGAGGGAAAGGCACCCCAGCAGAGGGCACAGGGCCAGGGGCACCACCAGCAGGCGCCACAGCTTCCTGACGGCCCTTGAGGAGGAGCTGCTTCTTCTTCTTGGGAACGGCCTCAGGAGGCAGGATGGCACCCTCGTCGTCAGAGTTCTTGAACGCCACTATCTGATAGGCGCGCTCGAGGGATTACACTGCATCCTTTTCATCGCAGGTGACCATGATGATGCCGCCACTCCCTGGCATCTTGAGGACATTGTAGCCATGGTGAGTTGCTGCCATGAACTTGGCGAGGGCCAGATACCTAAGGATGGCATTGTACGGGAGGCCAATGTGGGCGACGTCGAAGTCGATGAGCTCGGTGTGGTAGTTGTCGCGCTTGCCGAAGGTGACAAGGAGGCGGATCTACCCTATGGGAACGATGGAGCCATCGGTCACCCCTGAGAAAGGCTTGGTAGGCAGAAGCTGGTCATAGGGCACTTGGAGCGTCTCAAACGTCTCAATGGAAAGAACGTTGAGCCCCGCGCCGCCATCGATGAGGGTTTTGGTGACGAGGACGTTGCTGATGGTTGGCGTGCAGAGCATCGGGAGCGCGCCAGCGGTAGCTGAGCACTTGAGTTGGTCCATGGAGTCGAATGTGATGGCGTGCTTGGACCACCTGAGGGGACGCGACGCCTCAAGCTTGGGAAGGGCCGCATTCACCTCCCGAGCGAACTGCTTGAAGATGCGATGAGAGGCGGGAGCCTGAGCGCCACCCAGGATGCAGGCGATCGCACGAGGCTCTTGGAAGCCCCCAGCCCCATCATCTTGGCGGTTGTCGTCGTTTCTCCTTGGCGGTGGCGGCAATGGAGGGAGGCTGGCATTGCCCTGAGGACGGTCCTCACGAGGCTGGTCTCGCAAGGGGCCATCACGAGGCTGGCCCTGCCAGCGGTCCTCACGGGGTTGGTCGCGCCAGTCCTGGCGGGGGTCGCGGTTGTCCCAGCGGCCTCCACCGCGGCCTCCTCCTCGGCCGTAGCCGTGGTCGCTGCGCTCGGGGCGGTGGCCAAGGTGCCCATCGCGGATTGCCCTGAGCTCCTGGTAGTCATTGGTGTTGTGGATGTGGATGTTGTGGAAGATGCAGAATGGGCGGTTGCCCCTGGGGGCTCATCGTGGTCACGGCCACGCTTCATCTCGGGCTCCACAGCCAGCACGGCGGGACCCTTACGCTTCACTTCCTTAGCCTTGGCCTTCTTGTCTTCAGGATCGACCTCCGGAAGCTCCAGGAGGGAGAGGCGACCTTCCTCTGCCCTCGCGCACCTGGCTGCCATGTTGAACATCTCCAGAGCCGAACACAAGTCCTCGTGTATGGTGAGCTCTTCCTTCATCTTGACATCCTGGACACCATCATAGAACGCCGAGATAATGGCCTCATCCGACACCTTCGGGATCTTGAGGCGAACGTTCGTGAAGCGCTATATGTACTTGTGCAAGGTCTCGCCCGGCTGCTGCTTTATGCACCGCAGGTCGCCTGCTGCAGGAGCGCGATCGCGAGTGCCCTGGAAGTTAGTGATGAAGCGCTCGCGTAGCTCGTCCCAGGAGGAGATTGACCCCACCGGAAGGTTCAGGAGCCAAGAACGCGCGCCATCCTTGAGGGCCATGGGGAACCAGTTCGCCATGACCTTGTCGTTGCCATTCGCCGCTTCGATGCTCAGCTCGTAGAGCTGGAGAAATCCCGCGGGGTCGGGGGTGCCGTCGTAGCGTGGAGGCAGATCCGGCTTGAACTTGCCGGGCCAAACGACGCGGCGCAGCTCCGGGGTGAAAGCACGGCAGCCTGCCACACTCACAGGGGCTGGTCGCATGGGTGGAGCTTGGTCTTGGCGCCCGCGTGCCACCGCCTCTGGTGGCACGCGGTCTTGACGCGGCGGCGCTGGAAGCGCGCGCGCTTCTCCTTCGGGCCGCTGCACCACCTGGCAGCTTTCTTCATCGTGTGTCGACGCCCTGCGCGGCGGGTCGCATTGGGGTGCCTCACGCCTGGGCTCGGGGTCCGCGCCATGCAGAGGAGGTGGAGGGGGCACGCCATGAGCCACGTCGCCCGCCAGGGACGGCGGGGGCGGGGCGAATGGGGCGGTGCAGGGGCTTCACCGGCGACGTCGACGAGCTCGGCGATGCGGCTGAGCCAGTTGTCGTAGAGGTCATTGGCCGGATGGTAACGCAGAAGCTCACGCACCATGAGCAGCGCAGCCTGCGCATTTGCCGGCCCACGACGAGCATGGGAAGACGACGCCGTGGCTGGAGTGGGTGATGGAGTTGCGGTACAGCCGTCACGCCGCACGGACGGTGGCAGCGACGAATCCTGCTGCTCGCGAGCAGCAGGGTCAGTGGCAGCGTTAGCCACCGGGGAGGCGGAGCGGCGAGGAGCGCCGTTGTCCACGGGTGCTGTCTGAGCAACACGAGCGGCCCGGCGCTCGGCATGAACAGGGCGAGCGTCGGCCATAGGGGCGATGGAACAGCGGCGGACCGAACGGTGGAAGAGAGGCTTCGACACGCCCCTACCTGGCGCGCCAAATGTCGGATTCAGGGCTCCGCAGACCCAAGAAAGGTTCAAGCTTTGGGGCGTGCGCGAAGAACTCAACCTATCCAGCCTACCAGCCCGTCGCCCCATGGCCTAGCTCGATTCACGCGAACAAGAAGATGAACATGGCATTTTACCCAGGTTCGGGCCACCTTGCGGTGTAAGACCCTACTCCTGCTTTGTGGTGGATTGGCCTCACGAGGGGCTGAGGATGGACTAGTACAAGGGATGAACAACCTCGTGAGGTTCGGGGGTGAGGGAATGAGTCGACCCCCTCTACGATGGTGGCTAACCTATATTTATAGTGGCCTCGGTCCTCTTCCCCCAAAACGTAGGTGGGAAGGGATCCCACAGTGGCCAATTTGAAAGGGGACAAGTAGTACATCTTATCCTGACGAAAGGTGGTCTTCGCCTGCAAAGCTTCTGGTCGTGACGCAGCGGTGGGCTCAGCGATGACATCCGACCTGCCGTGCTGGCGGCCTTGGTCTTGTTGCACCGGAATGGAAACCTTTGCCAGATTCTTCGGGAACCCACGCCTGTCCTTGCCTCCTTAGCACCAAAGAGGAAACTGCCTCCTCTGCGCTCGCTGGCGCCCGCCTTCCTTGGTCGTCATGGCTTGTGTCATGGTAGCCTCATGAGGCTGGGTACCTGCATAGAAATCTCTACTCCTCGGGAGGCCGCCTAGGGAGGCCACTCCCTCGGGAGGTCTTGCTGTCGTCAGCCTCGCGAGGCTTGGCCCCTCATGAGGGTCTTGTTAGACGGGTCGTACCAGGCCGTCAATGGAGCCATGCCGTGGGCCACAGGCAGGCAAGTTTGGGTACCCTGGTTCCCAGAATGTCGACAGTGATGAATTGAGTTTTCCCTTTGAGATTTCGTTCTTATTGGATTGAATACTTTTATGGATTTGAGAGAACTTGATGTATGTCTTGCTATGAATACCCGTGGTGTCAATGGGGTATCATATAGATTCACTCGATATATGTTTTGGCACTCAACTCGCGAATTCCTGAGGTGACATTGGGGAATCTATGCATAGGGGTTGATGCACATTTTCGTCCTTGTTTCTCTGGTAGAAATCTTGGGGCACTCTTTGAGGTTCTTTGTGTTGGATTGAGTATTATGAATCTGAAATTGTTTGATGCATATCGTATAATCAACTCACAGATACTCGTGGTGACATTGGAGTATCTAAGTGACATTAGAGTTGGTTGATGTGTATCATTTGGTGTTATTTTAGTACGAACTCTTGGGCTGTTTGTGACACTTATAGGGATAGCTCGATAGATCGATCGGAAAGGATAACTTTGAGGTGGTTTCGTACCCTACAAACAATTTCTTCTTATGTTCTCCGCTAGATAAGAACTTTGGAGTGATTCTTCATCACACGTTGAGGGATTGTTATATGATCCAATTATATTAGCATTGTTGAGAGATTGCACTAGTGAAAGTATGAACCCTAGGCCTTATTTTCAAGCATTGCAATACCATTTGTGCTCACTTTTGTTACTTGCTACCTTGCTTTTTTTATTGTTCCTATTACAAAAATCAATATCTACTATCATTACTACACTTGTATCACCATCTCTTCGCCGAGCTAGTGCACCTATACAATTTACCATTGTATTTGGTGTGTTGGGGACACAAGAGACTCTTTGTTATTTGGTTGCAGGGTTGTTTGAGAGAGACCATCTTCATCCTACATCCCACGGATTGATAAACCTTAGGTCATCCACTTGAGGGAAATTTGCTACTGTCCTACAAAACTCCGCGCTTGGAGGCCCAACACGAGTCTACAAGAACAAGTTGTGTAGTAGACATCAATCACCAACAACCCTCTCATCGTGGGAGGGCCAATATTCATCAATATCTTCAACAGCACCATCTCATCTCAAACCCTAGTTCATCTCTTGTATTCAATATTTGTATCAAAACCTCAGATTGGTACCTGTGGGTTGCTAGTAGTGTTGATTACATCTTGTAGTTGATGCTAGTTGGTTTATTTGGTGGAAGATCATATGTTCAGATCTATTATGCTATTCAATACCCCTCTTATCTTGAGCATGAATATGTTTTGTGAGTAGTTACTTTTGTTCTTGAGGACATGGGAGAAGTCTTGTCATAAGTAATCATGTGAATTTGGTATTCGTTCGATATTTTTATGATATGTATGTTGTGATTCCCTCAATGGTGTTATGTGAATGTCGACTACATGACACTTCACCATCTTTGGGCCTAAGGGAATGCATTGTGGAGTAGTTATTAGATAATGGATTGCTAGAGTGACAGAAGCTTAAACCCTAGTTTATGCGCTATTCCATAAGGGGTTGATTTGGATCCATATGTTTAATGCTATGGTTAGATTTTATCTTAATTCTTCTTTCGTAGTTGCGGATGCTTGCTAGAGAGGTTAATCATAAGTGGGAGTCTTGTTCAAGTAAGAACAACACCCAAGCACCGGTCCACCCACATATCAAATTATCAAAGTAGCAAACGTGAATCAAACAAACATGATGAAAATGACTAGATGAAATTCTCGTGTGTCCTCAAGAACACTTTGCTAATTATAAGAGACTGTTCCGACCTATCCTTTGCTACAAAAAGGATTGGGATACCTTGCTGCACTTACTGTTACTATTACTTGCTCGTTACAAATTACCGTGCTATCAAACTATCTATTACCGACAATTTCAGTTCTTGCAGAAAATACCTTGCTGAAAACCGCTTGTCATTTCCTTCTACTCCTCGTTGGGTTCGACACTCTTATTTATTGAAAGGACTATGATAGATCCCCTATACTTGTGGGTCATCACCCGTCATGCTCAACCATTGATCCATTCATGAAACACACTCAATATTAACTACACCCAATGCACAAGTATGACAATAGTGTTCTCCATTTGGTGCTTTATAAGAGAAGGTGAAGACTCAAAAAATATATATTAATTGCATAAAAGTAAAATAGATAGGCCCTTCACAGAGGGAAGCAAATATTTGCAGAGGTGTCAGAGCTCGAAGCTTAAAATAGAGAGATAAAATTATTTTGAGAGGCATGCTTTTCCTGTCAATGTCACGACCGAAAGATTCCAATATATCCCATGCTAGACACATTATAAGCGGTTCCCAAACAGAAAATAAAGTTTACTCCCCCTCCACCATTCTTTCAAAATCCATGGCTAGCGATATCCATGGGTGCCTTCCAAACTTTCAAGTTTCCAAGGGGGAGTTTATTATTTTATTTTAATTCATTTCGGGACTGTGCATCCCTATTACATGCCACTTTCTCGTGCAATGACAAGTTAATAAACACTCATCTTTGAGAATAACCCATCTAACATGAAAGGTATTGACCACCCCTTGTTGCTCCATGAGTGGTACGGCTCGGCATACAAAACAGATTTTTTTTGAATGATTAGAGTTGGCGCATGCAAATTTACTTTAAACGGCATGTAAATACCGCATATAGGTAGGTATGGTGGACTCATATGGCACAACTTTAGGTTTAAGGAGTTGGATGCACAAGCAGCATTCCCGCTTAGTAAAAATGGAGGCTAGCAAATAGATTGAGAAGCAACCAACCAAAAAACAAAAAACGGTCATAAACATGCATTGAACATAACTAACACTGAATAATGCACCATAAGTAGGATATAACTTTGTTGCATAACTATTGAATTTACGTGGATGCATAGGGAATCACAAACCTTAACACCAATATTCTTACTAAACCAAAATTACTCACTAGCATAAGTCACATATTATGATCTTCATATCGCAAAACTATTGCAAGGAATCAAACTTATCCTATTCAGTGATCTACATGAAAGTTTTTATTATATCCTTCTTGAATATTCATCATATTAGGACTAAATTCACATCCTGTGCAAATTACCATTACTATTATCAACTCTAAAAAAGATATAAGTGAAGCATGAGAGTGCAAATATTTCTTCAAAATATAATCACAGCCGTGCTCTAAAATATATAAGTGAAGCACTAGAGCAACTGCCTAGCTCAAAAAATATAAGTGAATCACATAGAGTATTGTAACAAATCACGAAAAATGTGTGTCCCTCTCAAATAGGTTTGTCTAGAAAAGATTATTGTGACAAACTAAAAATCAAACCAAGCAAAGACCCATATAATACACAATGCTCCAAGCAAAACTCATATCATGTAATGAATAAAAATATAGCTCCAAGTAAAATTACCGATAGTTGGTAGAAGAAAGAGGGGATGCCTTCCGGGGCATCCCCAAGCTTAGATGCTTGGGAGCCCTTGAATATTACCTTGGGGTGCCTCGGGCATCCCCAAGCTTAGGCTCTTGCCACTCCTTATTCCTTCATCCATCGTGATCTCACTCAAAACTTGAAAACTTCAGCACAGAAAACTCAACAAAACCTTCATGAGATCCATTAGTATAACAAAGCAAATCACCACTTTAGGTACTATTGTAAACCCACTCATATTTTATTATTGCCTTATACCTACTGGATTCTAACTTCACCCTTGCTTATACCCCCCGATACAATCCATAGATCCATCAAAACAAGCAAACAACGCAACGAAAACAGAATCTGTAAAAAACAGAACTGTCTATTGTAATTCGAATAATGACCATACTTATGTAACTCCAAAAATTCTGAAAATTTAGGACAACATTGGAAATTTTATATCAATCATGTGTAAAAAATTCAGAATTTTATCACTCTACAGAAAACTTAACAATTCTGCTACTGGACGTGAAAGTTTCTGTTTTTTCACAGAATCAAAGCAACTATCATCCAAATCATCCCAAAGGCTTTACTTGGCACAAACACTAATTTAAAACATAAAAACACAAGCATAACAGTAGCATAATTGTGTGCACTAAAAAAACAGGAAAAGAAACAAGAACATTAAGATAACTATTGGGTTGCCTCCCAACTAGCGCTATTGTTTTACGCCCCTAGCTAGGCTTAATGCATAGTTTCAAGTGTTGTCATCTTTCTTCTTCTTATCCAATGATGTGCTTTTATCAGGAGGCTTTTCAAAGACAATATGAAACACATCATCCTTATAAATTTTAGCATTAGCAAGTTGACCATCCGCAAATCCCTCTTGATTACCGATTACAATCCATGAATATTGTTTATTAATTAAAGACTTGTTGGATTATATTCAGAGGAGGGACTTCCTTTTTGGTATTCTCATCAAATGTGTGATCATCACGAAATAAATATCTCAACAAGTAATCACTATTGTATAGAATCTCATCTATTACTGGTTTTTCATGATTCATACCATAGAAATCAAAGATCTCTCTAGCTTCTCGCACTGTGTAATCAAATTCATTCATGAGGACAAGGGTAGCTATTTTCTTAGCTCTAGAATTTTTTATAACTGGCAACTCATAAAACAATCTTTGCAAAATAGGATGGGTACGAATAAATCTTCTCTCAAGTTTAAGAACAAGCGCGGAAATAGCCTCGACATAATTTTTGGTTCTTTTAAGAATATGAGCATCATCACAAGCCAAGGTTCCAGTGCAATTGAAGAATTCTTGGATGACACTTCTTCCTATGATATTCCCATGGCCCATTACAAAAGTTTTAGCATCTAAATTTGAGGGGATTTCAATTTTAGTTGTTTTACCATCTTCACTTTTTTCCATGCCAAAATCACCCATGACATCAGTTTCAACCGAGCAAGCAAGCAAAAAAAAAACCGAAAGTATTTTTGTATTTTTGTGAAAATGTTTTAGAAGTGGGGGAGATGAACACGAGAGGCAAATGGAAAATAATGTAAATGCAAGGAGATGAAGTTTATGCGTAGGTACTTGATAGATGTTGATGATGTGTCCCTTGCAACGACGCCAGAAATTCTTCCTGCTACTTGTGAGCTGCGTTGGGATTTCCTCGAAGAGGAGAGGATGATGCAGTACAGTAGAGGTAAGTATTTCCCTCAGTTAAGAACCAAGGTTATCAATCCAGTAGAAGAAATTTGCTTATCTTCTTTACAGAGACTTATCTCCCCGACCCCCACGTCCCTCCTCGAGGCGTGCTACTTCTTGAGCTTGTGTTGATTTTTCCCTTAAAGAGGAAAGGGTGATGCAGCAAAGTAGAGATAAGTATTTTCCTCAGTTAAGAACCAAGGTATCAATCTAGTAGGAGGTACAAGCAAGTCCCCAATAAAGATAGATATAAAAGAGTGAGATCTAATAAAGACTTGCACAAACTAACAAACACTTGCACTCAACGCGAAAAAGGGGTTGTCAATCCCTTCACGGTCACTACCAAGATTGAGATCTAATAAAGATAGATATAAAAGATAAGTAAAAGGCAAACTAAAGTAAATATAAATAAATTGCAGCAAGGTATTTTTTTGGTTTTTGGTTTTATAGATCTGAAAATATATGATGGAAAATAGACCCGGGGGCTATAGGTTTCACTAGAGGCTTCTCTCTTGAAGAAAACATACGGTGGGAAAACAAATTACTGTTGAGCAATTGATAGAAAAGTGCAAAGTTATGACGATATCTAAGGCAATGATCATAAATATGGGCATCACGTCCGTGACAAGTAGACCGACTCCTGCCTGCATCTACTACTATTACTCCACACATCGACCGCTATCCAGCATGCATCTAGTGAATTAAGTTAACAAGAACGGAGTAACGCCTTAAGCAAGATGACATGACGTAGAGGGATAGATCCAATCAATATGGTAAATGTTGGGGAACGTAGTAGTAAATCAAAAAAAATTCCTACGTATCACCAAGATCAATCTAGGAGAAGCTTGCAACGAGAGAGAGGGAGTGCATCTTCATACCCTTGAAGATCGCTAAGCGGAAGCGTTACAAGGAACGCGGATGATGGAGTCGTACTCGCGGCGATTCAAATCGCGGAAGATCCGATCTAGCGCCGAACGGACGGCGCCTCCGTGTTCAACACACGTACAGCCCGGGGACGTCTCCTCCTTCTTGATCCAGCAAGGGAAGAGGAGAAGTTGAGGAAGAGCTCCGGCAGCACGACGGCGTGGTGGTGGAGGAGCTCGTGGTTCTCCGACAGGGCTTCGCCAAGCACTACGGAGGAGGAGGAGGTGTTGGAGAGGGGGAGGGCTACGCCAGGGGAGAGGTACTGCTGCCCTCCCACCCCCCCTCTATTTATAGGGTGAAGGGGAGAGGGGGTCGGCCCCCTTAGATCCCATCTAAGGGGGGCGCGGCGGCCAAGGGGAGGACTTGCCCCCCAAGTTTGGTGGGAGGCGCCCCCACCCCCTAGGGTTTTCAACCCTAGGTGCCTTGGGCCCCTTAGGGGGGGGGCGCACCAGCCCACCAGGGGCTGGTTCCCTCCCTTGCTCAGCCCACTTGGCCCATCGGGGCAGGTGGCCCCACCCGGTGGACCCCCGGACACCTTCCGGTGGTCCGGTACAATACCGATAACCCCCGAAACCATTCCGGTGACTGAAACTGGACTTCCCATATATAATTCTTCACCTCCGGACCATTCCGGAACTCCTCGTGACGTCCAGGATCTCATCCGGGACTCCGAACAACCTTCGGTAACCACATACAATTTCCCATAACAACTCTAGCGTCACCGAACCTTAAGTGTGTAGACCCTACGGGTTTGGGAACCATGTAGACATGACCGAGACATCTCTCCGGCCAATAACCAACAGCGGGATCTGGATACCCATGTTGGCTCCCACATGTTCCACGATGATCTCATCGGATGAACCACGATGTCGAGGATTCAATCAATCCCGTATACAATTCCCTTTGTCCATCGGTATGTTACTTGCCCGAGATTCGATCGTCGGTATCCCCATACCTCGTTCAATCTCGTTACCAGCAAGTCTCTTTACTCGTTCCGTAACGCATGATCCCGTGGCTAACTCTTTAGTCACATTGAGCTCATTATGATGATGCATTACCGAGTGGGCCCAGAGATACCTCTCCGTCATACGGAGTGACAAATCCCAGTCTCGATTCGTGCCAACCCAACAGACACTTTCGGAGATACCTGTAGTGCAGCTTTATAGTCACCCAGTTACGTTGTGATGTTTGATACACCCAAAGCATTTCGACGGTATCCGGGAGTTGCACAATCTCATGGTCTAAGGAAATGATACTTGACATTAGAAAAGCTCTAGCAAACGAACTACACAATCTTGTGCTATGCTTAGGATTGGGTCTTGTCCATCACATCATTCTCCTAAACCATAATTCATACAGTGTTGTCTCAACGGATTTAGAAGGTGCCCTATTTAAAGTGAATGCGGCAGTCTCTAAAGCATAACCCCAAAATGATAGTGGTAGATCGGTAAGAGACATCATAGATCGCACCATATCCAATAGAGTGCGATTACGACGTTCGGACACACCATTTCGCTGAGGTGTTCCAGGCGGCGTGAGCTGTGAAACAATTCCCCATTTCCTTAAGTGCGTGCCAAACTCGTGACTCAAATATTCTCCTCCATGATCTGATCGTAAGAACTTTATTTTCCTGTCACGTTGATTCTCTACCTCACTCTGAAATTCCTTGAACTTTTCAAAGGTCTCATACTTGTGTTTCATTAAGTAGACATACCCATATCTACTTAAGTCATCAGTGAGGGTGAGAACATAACGATAGCCACCGCGAGCCTCAACGCTCATTGGACCGCATACATCAGTATGTATAATTTCCAACAAGTTGGTTGCTCGCTCCATTGTTCCGGAGAACGGAGTCTTGGTCATTTTGCCCATGAGGCATGGTTCGCACGTGTCAAATGATTCATAATCAAGAGACTCCAAAAGTCCATCTGCATGGAGTTTCTTCATGCGCTTGACACCAATGTGACCGAGGCGGCAGTGGCACAAGTATGTGGGACTATCATTATCAACCTTACATTTCTTGGCATTCACACTATGAATATGTGTAACATCACGTTCGAGATTCAATAAAAATAAACCATTGACCAGCGGGGCATGACCATAAAACATATCTCTCATATAAATAGAACAACCATTATTCTCGGATTTAAATGAGTAGCCATCTCGCATCAAACGAGATCCTGATACAATGTTCATGCTCAAAGCTGGTACTAAATAACAATTATTGAGGTTTAAAACTAATCCTGAAGGTAGATGTAGAGGTAGTGTGCCGACGGCGATCACATCGACCTTGGAACCATTCCCGACGCGCATCGTCACCTCGTCCTTCGCCATTCTCCGCTTATTCCGCAGCTCCTGTTTTGAGTTACAAATGTGAGCAACCGCACCGGTATCAAATACCCAGGAGCTACTACGAGCGCTGGTAAGGTACACATCAATAACATGTATATCATATATACCTTTGGTATTGCCGGCCTTCTTATCCGCTAAGTACTTGGGGCAGTTCCGCTTCCAGTGACCATTTCCCTTGCAATAAAAGCACTCAGTCTCAGGCTTGGGTCCATTCTTTGGCTTCTTCCCGGCAACTGGCTTGCCGGGGGTGGCAACTCCCTTGCCGTCATTCTTGAAGTTCTTCTTACCCTTGCCTTTCTTGAAACTAGTGGTCTTACTCACCATCAACACTTGATGTTCCTTCTTGATCTCCACCTCCGCTGATTTCAGCATTGAATATAACTCGGGAATGGACTTCTCCATCCCTTGCATATTGTAGTTCATCACAAAGCTCTTGTAGCTAGCTGGAAGCGACTGGAGGATCCTGTCAATGACCGAATCATCTGGAAGATTAACTCCCAGCTGAGACAAGCGGTTGTGCAACCCAGACATTTTGAGTATATGCTCGCTGACAGAACTGTTTTCCTCCATCTTACAACTGTAGAACTTGTCAGATACTTCATATCTCTCGACTCGGGCATGAGCTTGGAAAACCATTTTCAGCTCTTGGAACATCTCATATGCTCCGTGCTGCTCAAAACGCTTTTGGAGCCCCGATTCTAAGCTGTAAAGCATGCCGCACTGAACCAGGGAGTAATCATCACTACGCGACTGCCAGGCGTTCATAACGTCTTGAGTTGCTGGGAAAATGGGTGCGTCACCTAGCGGTGCTTCAAGGACATATGCTTTCTTGGCAGCTATGAGGATGATCCTCAAGTTACGGACCCAGTTCGTATAGTTGCTACCATCGTCTTTCAGCTTGGTTTTCTCTAGGAACGCGTTGAAGTTGAGGGCAACATTAGCGTGGGCCATTTGATCTACAGGATAGATTGTAAAGACAATTTTTAGACTAAGTTCATGATAATCAAGTTCATCTAATCAAATTATTTAATGAACTCCCACTCAGATAGACATCCCTCTAGTCATCCAAGTGATACATGATCCGAATCGACTAGGCCGTGTTCGATCATCACGTGAGACGGACTAGTCATCAACGATGAACATCTCCATGTTGATCGCATCTACTATACGACTCATGTTCGACCTTTCGGTCTCTCGTGTTCTGAGGCCATGTCTGTACATGCTAGGCTCATCAAGTCAACCTAAGTGTTTTGCATGTGTAAATCTGGCTTACACCCGTTGTATGCGAACGTTAGAATCTATCACACCCGATCATCACGTGGTGCTTCGAAACAACGAACCTTCGCAACGGTGCACAATTAGGGGGAACACATTTCTTGAAATTTTAGTGAGGGATCATCTTATTTATGCTACCGTCGTTCTAAGCAAATAAGATGTAAACATGACAAACATCACATGCAAATCATAAAGTGATATGATATGGCCAATATCATCTTGCGCTTTTGATCTCCATCTTCGAGGCGCGGCATGATCACCATCGTCACCGGCATGACACCATGATCTCCATCATCATGATCTCCATCATTGTGTCTTCATGAAGTTGTCTCGCCAACTATTACTTATACTACTATGGCTACCGGTTAGCAATAAAGTAAAGTAATTACATGGCTTTTACATTGACACGCAGGTCATACAATAAATTGAGACAACTCCTATGGCTCCTGCCGGTTGTCATATTCATCGACATGCAAGTCGTGATTCCTATTACAAGAACATGATCAATCGCAAACATCACATATATAATTCATCACATCCTTTTTGGCCATATCACATCACATAGCATAACCTTCAAAAACA
Organism: Thinopyrum elongatum; assembly: GCA_011799875.1. Classification (NCBI taxonomy): domain Eukaryota; kingdom Viridiplantae; phylum Streptophyta; class Magnoliopsida; order Poales; family Poaceae; genus Thinopyrum; species Thinopyrum elongatum. Next base: position 221,427,021 of record CM022301.1, on the reverse strand, counting down.
AGTTAGACGTCCTCTAATTGTTGTTGCATGTTTTACGTGGCTGCTATGGGTTTCTTGCAAGAACGTTTCTTACCTACGCAAAAGCCACAACGGTGATATGCCAATTGCTATTTACCCTTCATAAGGACCCTCTTCATCGAATCCGATCCGACTAAAGTGGGAGAGACAGACACCCGCTAGCCACCTTATGCATCAAGTGCATGTCAGTCGGTGGAACCTATCTCACGTAAGCATACGTGTAAGGTCGGTCCGGGCCGCTTCATCCCACAATGACGCCGAATCAAGATAGGACTAGTAACGGTAAGCAAATTGAACAAATCATCGCCCACTACTACTTGTGTTCTACTCGTGCAAAGAATCTACGCATAGACCTAGCTCATGATGCCACTGTTGGGGAACGTAGTAGTAAATCAAAAAAAATTCCTACGTATCACCAAGATCAATCTAGGAGAAGCTTGCAACGAGAGAGAGGGAGTGCATCTTCATACCCTTGAAGATCGCTAAGGGGAAGCGTTACAAGGAACACGGATGATGGAGTCGTACTCGCGGCGATTCAAATCGTGGAAGATCCGATCTAGCGCCGAACGGACGGCGCCTCCGCGTTCAACACACGTACAGCCCGGGGACGTCTCCTCCTTGATCCAGCAAGGGAAGAGGAGAAGTTGAGGAAGAGCTCTGGCAGCACGACGGCGTGGTGGTGGAGGAGCTCGTGGTTCTCCGACAGGGCTTCGCCAAGCACTACGGAGGAGGAGGAGGTGTTGGAGAGGGGGAGGGCTGCGCCAGGGGAGAGGTACTGCTGCCCTCCCACCCCCCCTCTATTTATAGGGTGAAGGGGAGAGGGGGCCGGCCCCCTTAGATCCCATCTAAGGGGGGGGGGGCGGCGGCCAAGGGGAGGACTTGCCCTCCAAGTTTGGTGGGAGGCGCCCCCACCCCCTAGGGTTTTCAACCCTAGGCGCCTTGGGCCCCTTGGGGGGGCGCACCAGCCCACCAGGGGCTGGTTCCCTCCCTTGCTCAGCCCACTTGGCCCACCGGGGCAGGTGGCCCCACCCGGTGGACCCCCGGACACCTTCCGGTGGTCCCGGTACAATACCGATAACCCCCGAAACCATTCCGGTGACTGAAACTGGACTTCCCATATATAATTCTTCACCTCCGGACCATTCCGGAACTCCTCGTGACATCCGGGATCTCATCCAGGACTCCGAACAACCTTCGGTAACCACATACAATTTCCCATAACAACTCTAGCGTCACCGAACCTTAAGTGTGTAGACCCTACGGGTTCGGGAACCATGCAGACATGACTGAGACATCTCTCCGGCCAATAACCAACAGCGGGATCTGGATACCCATGTTGGCTCCCACATGTTCCACGATGATCTCATCGGATGAACCACGATGTCGAGGATTCAATCAATCCCGTATACAATTCCCTTTGTCCATCGGTATGTTACTTGCCCGAGATTCGATCGTCGGTATCCCCATACCTTGTTCAATCTCGTTACCAGCAAGTCTCTTTCGTTCCGTAACGCATGATCCCGTGGCTAACTCTTTAGTCACATTGAGCTCATTATGATGATGCATTACCGAGTGGGCCCAGAGATACCTCTCCGTCATATGGAGTGACAAATCCCAGTCTCGATTCGTGCCAACCCAACAGACACTTTGGAGATACCTGTAGTGCACCTTTATAGTCACCCAGTTACGTTGTGACGTTTGATACACCCAAAGCATTCCTACGGTATCCGGGAGTTGCACAATCTCATGGTCTAAGGAAATGATACTTGACATTAGAAAAGCTCTAGCAAACGAACTACACGATCTTGTGCTATGCTTAGGATTGGGTCTTGTCCATCACATCATTCTCCTAATGATGTGATCCCATTATCAATGACATCCAATGTCCATGGTTAGGAAACCATAACCATCTATTGATCAACGAGCTAGTCAACTAGAGGCTTACTAGGGACATGCTGTGATCTATGTATTCACACATGTATAACGGTTTCTGGTTAATACAATTATAGCATGAACAATAGACAATTATCATGAACAAGGAAATATAATAATAACCATTTTATTATTGCCTCTAGGGCATATTTCCAATAGTAAAACCCCCATCTTTTTATCCTTAATGGCAACAATACAAATGCGTGCCTCGCTACCCCTACTGTCACTGGATGAGGACACAACAAGATTGAACCCATCACAAAGCACCTCTCCCATTGCAAGAAAAACCAATCTAGTTGGCCAAACCAAATCGATAGATTAGAGAGACTCAAATAATATCCATAGATGATCTGATCATAAATCCACAATTCATCGGATCTCAACAAACGCACCACAAAAGAAGATTACATCGAATAGATCTCCAAGAACATCGAGGAGAACATTGTATTGAAGATCAAAGAGAGAGAAGAAGCCATTTAGCTACTAGCTATGGACCCGTAGGTCTGTGGTAAACTACTCACACATCATCGGAAGGGCAGCAAGGTTGGTGTAGAGGCCCTCCGTGATCGATTCCCCCTCTGGCAGAGTGCCAGAAAAGGCCCCAAGATGGGATCTCACAAGAACAGAAGCTTGTGGCGGCGGAAAAGTATTTTTGGTGTGCCCTCTGGTATACGGGGAATATTTGGGTATTTATAGAGCTGAGATTAGGGTTAGGAGGTCTGCGAGGGGCCCACAAGCCTAGAGGCGCCCCCCTGGGGTGTGCCCCTAGGGCTTGTGGCTCCCTCGTGGGTCTTCTGGCCTCTTCCCGAAGCTCCATGGTTGTCTTCTGGTCCAAGAAAAATCCTCAAAAAATTTTGTTCCGTTTGGACTCCGTTTGGTATTGATTTTCTGTAAAAGACAAAAACAAGGAAAAAACAACAACTGGCACTAGGCACTAGGTTAATAGGTTAGTCCCAAAAAATGATATAAAATAGCATATAAATGCATATAAAACATCCAAGATGGATAATATAATAGCATGGAACAATAAAAAATTATAGATACGTTGGAGACATATCAAGCATCCCCAAGCTTAATTCCTGCTCGTCCTCGAGTAGGGAAATGATAAAAATAGAATTTTTGATGTGGAATGCTACCTAACATATTTATCAATGTAATTTTTCTTATTGTGGCATGAATGTTCAGATCCATAAGATTCAAAACAAAAGTTTAATATTGACATAAAAACAATAATACTTCAAGCATACTAATAAAGCAATCATGTCTTCTCAAAATATCATGGCTAAAGAAAGTTATCCCTACAAAATCATATAATCTTGTCATGCTCTATCTTCATCACACAAAGTATTTATCATGCACAACCCCGTTGACAAGCCAAGCAATTGTTTCATACTTTTAATGTTCTCAAGCTTTTTCAACTTTCACGCAATACATGAGCGTGAGCCATGGATATAGCACTATATGTGGAATAGAGTATGGTGGAGGTTGTGAGGAGAAGACAAAAAGGAGAAAATCTCACATTGACTAGGCAAATTAATGGGCTATGGAGATGCCCATCAATTGATATCGATGCAAGTGAATAGTGATTGCCATGCAACGGATGCACTAGAGCTATAAGTGTATGAAAGCTCAAAAGAAAACTAAGTGGGTGTGCATCCAACTTGCTTGCTCACGAAGACCTAGGGCAATTTTGAGGAAGCCCATCATTGTAATATACAAGCCAAGTTCTATAATGAAAAATTCCCACTAGTATATGAAAGTGATAAAATAGGAGACTCTCTATCATGAAGAACATGGTGCTACTTTGAAGCACAAGTGTGGTAAAGAATCGTAACATTGTCCCTTCTCTCTTTTTCTCTCATTTTTTTCCTTTCCTTTTTTCTCTTTTTTTTCTTTTCTCCTTTTCTTTTCTTTTTTGGGCTCTTTGGCCTCTTTTTTTTATCTATTTAAGTCCGGAGTCTCATCCTGACTTGTGGGGAAATCATAGCCTCCATCATTCTTTCCTCACATGGGACAATGCTCTAATAATGATGATCATCACACTTTTATTTACTTACAACTCAAGAATTACAACTCGATACTAGAACAAAATATGACTCTATATGAATGCCTCCGGCGGTGTACCGGGATGTGCAATGATCTAGCATGACATGTATAAAAAATATGAACGGTGGCCAAGCCACAAATACTATGCCAACTACATGATCATGCAAAGCAATATGACAATGATGGTATGTGTCATAATAAACGGAACGGTGGAAGTTGCATGGGAATATATCTCGGAATGGCTATGGAAATGCCATAATAGGTAGGTATGGTGGCTGTTTTGAGGAAGGGTATATGGTGGGTTTAATGCACTGGCAAAAGTTGCGCGGTACTAGAGAGGCTAGCAATGGTGGAAGGGTGAGAGTGCGTATAATCAATGGACTCAACATTAGTCATAAAGAACTCACATACTTATTGCAAAAATTTATTAGCCATCAAAAAAAAGTACTAATACGCATGCTCCTAGGGTGATAGATTGGTAGGAAAAGACCATCGCTCATCCCCGACCGCCACTCATAAGGAAGACAATAAAAAATAAATCATGCTCCAATTTCATCACATAACGATAGACCATATGTGCATGCTTCGGGAATCACAAACCTTAACACAAGTATTTCTACTAATCTACAATTACTCTCTAGCATGACTCTAATATGACCATCTTTATATCTCAAAACAAATGCAGGGAATCAAACTTCTCCTATATTCAATGCTCTTTATGAAAGTTTTTATTATATCCCTCTTGGATACCCATCATATTAGGACCAAATTCATAACTTAAGCAAATTGCCATACTATTTTCAAGACTCTAAAAATAATATAAGTGAATCATGATAGTTCATCAATTTATACAAAATAAAACCACCGCCGTGCTCTAAAAAGATATAAGTGAAGCACTAGAGCAACTGCCTAGCTCAAAAGATATAAGTGAAGCACATAGAGTATTCTAATAAATTCACGATTAATGTATGTCCATCTCAAAAGGTGTGTACAGCAAGGATGATTGTGGAAAACTAAAAATCAAAGACTCAAATAATACAAGACGCTCCAAGCAAAACACATATCATGTGGTGAATAAAAATATAGCCTCAAGTAATTTTACCGATGGATTGAAGACAAAAGAGGGGATGCCATTCGGGGCATCCCCAAGCTTAGATGCTTGGTTGTCCTTGAATATTACCTTGGGGTGCCTTGGGCATCCCCAAGCTTAGGCTCTTGCCACTCCTTATTTCTAGTCCATAAAAAATTTACCCAAAACTTGAAAACTTCACAACACAAAACTCAACAAAAAAACTTGTGAGATCGGTTAGTATGATAAAACAAATCTCCACCTTTAGGTACTATTGTGAACTCATTCCAATTTTATATTGGTGTTATATCTACTATGTTCTAACTTATCCATGGTTCATAGCCCCCGATACTACCCATAGATTCATCAAAATAAGCAAACAACACATCGAAAACAGAATCTGTCAAAAACAGAACAGTCTGTAAAGACCCTAATATTAGTCATACTTCTGTAACTCCAAAATTCTGAAACCTTAGGACAATAGAGAAAATTCATATATCAATCTTATGTAAACAATTCAGAATTTTTCCACGCTCCAGTGAATTTTAATAATTCTTTTACTGGACGCAAAAGTTTCTGTTTTTCAGCAAAATCAAATCAAGGATATACCAAAGCATCCCAAAGGTCTTGCTTGGCTCAAACACTAATTAAAACACCAAAGCACAATTATTACAGAGGTAATATTGTGTATTTATTGAAAAACGGAAGCAAAAACAAAAAGGCATAAAATAAAATTGGGTTGCCTCCCAACAAGCGCTATTGTTTTATGCCCCTAGCTAGGCATAATGCATAGATCTAGGTATTGTCATCTTTGGTATGCAATCCATAAGTGGCCCTCATAATAGATTCATATGGCAACTTAATTTTCTTTTTTGGAAAGTGTTCCATGCCCTTCCTTAACGGAAATTGAAATCTAATGTTTCCTTCTTTCATATCAACAATTGCACCAATCGTTCTAAGGAAAGGTCTACCAAGTATAATAGGGCATGTAGGATTGCAATCTATATCAAGCACAATAAAATCTACGTGCACATAATTCCTATTTGCAACAATAAGAACATCATTAATCCTTCCCATAGGTTTATTAATAGTGGAATCCGCTAGATGCGAATTCAAAGAACAATCATCAAATTTATGGAAACCTAGCACATCACAAAGAGTTTTTGGAATAGTGGAAAATCAAGCACCCAAATCACACAAATCATTACACTCACAATCTTTAATTTTAATCTTAATAGTATGTTCCCATTCATCATAAAGCTTTCTAGGGATTGAAACTTCCAACTCAAGTTTTTCTTCAAACGATTTCATCATAGCATCAACGATATGTTTAGTAAAAGCCTTATTTTGATTATAAGCATGAGGTGAATTAAGCATGGATTGCAACAAGGAAATACAATCTATTAAAGAACAATTATCATAATTAAAGTCCTTGATATCCAAAAGAGTGGGTTCATCGCTACTTAAAGTTTTGACCTCTCCAATCCCACTTCTATCAATTTTTTCATTAAGATCTTCACCCTCCAAATTATTGGGACGCCTTCTAGATAAAGTTGACTCATCTCCAGTCCCATCTTTATCAAGTTTTATATTAGCAAAAAAATATTCAATAAGATTCACACCAATCACTTTAAGATCTTCATCATTATTCTCACAAAAACTAGAAGAACATGCTTTTTCTAGCCAATCTCTCTTAGCACGCATCCTAGCGGTTCTCTCTCTCTACTTTCATTCATAGAAATTTTAATAGCTTTTAGAGATTCATTAATATCAATCTTGGGTGGCATATATATCTAATCTTAAAAGAATCAATCTCATGAGAAATTCTATCAACGTTCCTAGCCAAATTATCAATCTTAAGCAATTTTTCTTCTACCATAGTATTGAAATTCTTTTGAGAATTAATAAATTATTTAATATTATTCTCAAGATCAGAAGGTATCTTATTATAATTTCCATAAGAATTGTTGTAGGAATTGCCATAATTATTTGAGGAATTACTAGGAAATAGCCTAGGATTAAAATTGCCTCTATATGCGTTATTACCAAAATTATTCCTACTAACAAAATTCACATCCATAGATTCATTATTATTCTCAATCAAAGTGGACAAAGGCATATCATTAGGATCAATAGGAGCACTCTTACTAGCTCAATTTCATAAGTTCATCCATCTTTCCACTCAAAGTATTAATTTCTTCAATCGCATGCACTTTTTTACTAGTATAAGATCTTTCGGTATGCCATTGAGAGTAATTTGCCATAATATTGTCTAGGAATTTAGTAGCCTCTCCTAATGTGGTTTCCATAAAAGTACCTCCCGTGGCAGAATCTAAAAGATTTCTAGATGCAAAATTCAATCCAGCATAATTTTTTTGTATGATCATCCATAAACTTAAACCATGAGTAGGGTAATTTCTTATCATCAATTTCATCCTCTCCCAAGATTGTGCAACATGTTCATGATCAATTTTCTTAAAATTCATTATATCATTCCTAAGGGAGATGATCTTAGCGAGAGGAAAGTACTTGGAAATAAAAGCATCTTTACACTTATTCCATGAATCAATACTATTTTAGGCAAAGATGAAAACCAAGTTTTAGCACGATCTCGTAATGAGAACGGAAATAGCTTCAATTTAACAATATCATTATCCACATCTTTTTTTCTTTTGCATATCACACAACTCAATGAAAGTGTTTAGATGGGATGCAACATCTTCATTAGGACTACCAGAAAATTGTTCTTTCATAATGAGATTCAACAAAGCGGCATTAATTTCATAAGATTCTGCACTAGTGGCGGGAGCAATTGGAGTACTAATAAAATCATTATTATTAGTGTTAGAAAGATTACACAACTTGGTATTTTCTTGAGACATCGTGACAAAGCAAGCAATCTAGCACACAAAGAAACAAAAAGCAAACGAAAAAGGCGAACGAAAAGAAGGCGAATAAAAAGGCAAATATTTTTGGTTTTTCTGAAGACATTTTAGAAGTGGGGGAGAGGAAAACGAGAGGCAAATGGAAAATACTGTAATGCAAGAGATGAGAGTTTATGATACGTACTTGGTAGGCTTGATGTAGAACCTCCCCAGCAACGGCGCCAAAAATTCTTCCTGCTACTTCTTGAGCTTGCGTTGATTTTTCCCTTGAAGAGGAAAGGGTGATGCAGCAAAGTAGAGATAAGTATTTCCCTCAGTTAAGAACCAGGGTATCAATCCAGTAGGAGGTATAAGCAAGCCCCCAATAGATGCACCTGCACAAACTAACAAACACTTGCACTCAACGCGAAAAAGGGGTTGTCGATCCCTTCACAATCACTAGCAAGAGTGAGATCTAATAAAGATAGATATAAAAGATAAGTAAAAGGTAAAATAAAGTAAATATAAATAAATTGCAGCAAGGTATTTTTTGGGTTTTTGGTTTTATAGATCCAAAAATATATGATGGAAAATAGACCCAGGGGCCATAGGTTTCACTAGAGGCTTCTCTCTTGAAGAAAACATACGGTGGGTGAACAAATTACTGTTGAGCAATTGATAGAAAAGCGCAAAGTTATGATGATATCTAAGGCAATGATCATGAATATAGGCATCATGTCCATGACAAGTAGACCGACTCCTGCCTGCATCTACTACTATTACTCCACACATCGACCGCTATCCAGCATGCATCTAGTGAATTAAGTTAACAAGAATGTAGTAACGCCTTAAGCAAGATGACATGATGTAGAGGGATAGATCCAATCAATATGGTAAAAACCCCATCTTTTTATCCTTAATGGCAACAATACAAATACATGCCTCGCTACCCCTAGTGTCACTGGGTGAGGACCCTGCAAGATTGAATCCATCACAAAGCACCTCTCCCATTGCAAGAAAAGCCAATCTAGTTGGCCAAACCAAATCGATAGATCGGAGAGAAATAAAAAAGATATCTTAATCATGCATAAAAGAGTTCAGAGAAGACTCAAATAATATTCATAGATAATCTGATCATAAATCTACAATTCGTCAGATCTCAACAAACGCACCGCAAAAGAAGATTACATCGAATAGATTGATACGTCTCCAACGTATCTATAATTTTTTATTGTTTCATGCTATTATATTATCCGTTTTGGATGTTTTATATGCATTGATATGCTATTTTATATTATTTTTGGGACTAACCTATTAACCTAGAGCCCAGTGCCAGTTTCTGTTTTTTCCTTGTTTTTGAGTTTCGCAGAAAAGGAATACCAAACGGAGTCCAAACGGAATAAAACTTTCGCGATGATTTTTCTTGGACCAGAAGGAAACCAGGAGACTTGGAGATGAAATCGGAGGATCCACGAGGCGGCCACAAGGACGGAGGGCGCGCCCAGGGGGGTAGGGCACGCCCCCGCCCTTGTGGGCCCCTCGTGCACTTCCTGACCTAATTCTTTCGCCTACATATTCCCAAATATCCCCAAACCAACAGAGGCATCCACAAAAAGACTTTTCCACCGCCGCAACCTTCTGTACCCGTGAGATCCCATCTAGGGACCTTTTTCGGCACCCTGTCGGAGGGGGATTCGATCACGGAGGGCTTCTACATCAACACCATTGCCCTTCCGATGAAGCGTGAGTAGTTTACCACAGACCTACGGGTCCATAGCTAGTAGCTAGATGGCTTCTTCTCTCTCTTTGATTCTCAATACCATGTTCTCCTCGATGTTCTTGGAGATCTATTCGATGTAATACTTTTTTGCGGTGTGTTTGCCGAGATCTGATGAATTGTGGATTTATGATCAGCTTATCTATGAATATTATTTGAATCTTCTATGAATTCTTATATGCATGATTTGATATCTTTGTAATTCTCTTTGAACTATCGGTTTGGTTTGGCCAACTAGATTGGTTTGTCTTGCAATGGGATAAGTGCTTAGCTTTGGGTTCAATCTTGCGGTGTCCTTTCCCAGTGACAGTAGGGGCAGCAAGGCACGTATTGTATTGTTGCCATCGAGGATAAAAAGATGGGGTTTTCATCATATTGCTTGAGTTAATTCCTCTACATCATGTCATCTTACTTAATGCATTACTCCGTTCTTTATGAACTTAATACTCTAGATGCATGCTGGATAGCGGTCGATGTGTGGAGTAATCATAGTAGATGCAGAATCGTTTCGGTCTACTTGACACGGACGTGATGCCTATATTCATGATAATTGCCTTAGATATCGTCATAACTTTGCGCTTTTCTATCAATTGCTCGGCAGTAATTTGTTCACCCACCGTATTATTTTCTATCTTGAGAGAAGCCTCTAGTGAAACCTATGGCCCCCGGGTCTATTTTCCATCATATAATCTTCTACTTTTCATCATACAAGTTTCAGATCTACTATTTTGCAATCTTTTACATTCTGATCTATAAAACAAAAATACCAAAAATATTTACTTTATCGTTTGTCTATCTCTATCAGATCTCACTTTTGCAAATAACCGAGAAGGGATTGACAACCCCTTTATCGCGTTGGTTGCAAGTTGTTTGATTGTTTGTGCAGGTATTCGGTGATTTGTGCGTTGTCTCCTACTGGATTGATACCTTGGTTCTCAAACTGAGGGAAATATTTATCTCTACTTTGCTGCATCACCCTTTCCTCTTCAAGGGAAAAACCAACGCAAGCTCAAGAAGTAGCATAGATCTCCAAGAACATCGAGGAGAACATTGTATTGAAGATCAAAGAGAGACAAGAAGCCATCTAGCTACTAGCTATGGACCCGTAGGTCTATGGTAAACTACTCACACATCATCGGAAGGGCAGCAAGGTTGGTGTAGAGGCCCTTCGTGATCGAATCCCCCTCCGACAGAGTGCCGGAAAAGGCCCCAAGATGGGATCTCACGAGAACAGAAGCTTGCAGCGGCGAAAAAGTATTTTTGGTGTGCCCTCTAGTATACGGGGAATATTTGGGTATTTATAGAGCTGAGATTAGGGTTAGGAGGTATGCGAGGGGCCCACAAGCCTGGGGTGCGCCCCTAGGGCTTGTGGCTCTCTCGTGGGTCTTCTTGCCTCTTCCCGAAGCTCCGTGGTTGTCTTTTGGTCCAAGAAAAATCCTCAAAAAGTTTCGTTCTGTTTGGACTCCGTTTGGTATTGATTTTCTGTAAAAGACAAAAACAGGGAAAAAACAGCAACTGGCACTGGGCACTAGGTTAATAGGTTAGTCCCTAAAAATGATATAAAATAGCATATAAATGCATATAAAACATCCAAGATGGATAATATGATAACATGGAACAATAAAAAATTATAGATACATTGGAGACGTATCAAGGCGACACGGGGGGAACCTCAGATCCCCGCCGCCGGCCAAACCACCATCCCTCCCCTCCCCCTTGCCGCTACCGAGGGCCTCTGTCGGGCAAAGCCCGGGCAGGGCCGGCAGCGGCGGGGCCTCTCCTCGGCGCAACTCCCCGCCCCATGGCCATGGCGTGGTGCTCAGTCGTCGATGGTGTTTGGCGGCATTATGCCGCGAGGGCGCAGTGGCGGCATGGCGCGGTGGCTATGGGGGTGATGTGAGCTCCGTCCGGTGGTGGTGCCTGTGGCTGCGGCGGTCGGAGGTCTCGGTTCCATCCCGATCCCCCTCCCTGGATCAGCATCTGGCCGATCGGGACCCGGGCGTGGCTGCCGGCGGGCGTGCTGGCGCCGGGCCTCCACGGGTGTTGGGCACGGTTGTGGTGCTGGCAGTTGCGTTGGGGGCTCAGTGTGGTGGTGGCCGACGATGGTGCACCGCAAGACACGTGGAGATGCGACGGTCTTGGCGGGGACAGTAGTGGTGTGGTCAGGCTGGCTGGTGGCAGCGGCACGTACTGGAGGCGGCGGCGCGAACCACCATCCAGGTGGGTGGCGGAGCTACGATGGCTCAGCTAGGAGGGAGTTCCTGGCATGCAGCGAGCGTCCGGGCCACCTCTGGGCTGTGTGGCAAGCGGCGATGGTCTCCCAGTGGTGCCTGATATCGCTTGAACTACATCGGTATTTCCCCAAATAGGAAGAGATGATGCATCACAGCTACAGTAGGTATTTCCCTCAGTTATGAAACCAAGGTATCAATCCAGTAGGAGAACCAAGAAACACTATGTAAATGGTACCTGCATACAAAGAACAAATACTTGCAACCTGACGCGTAAGAGGGGTTGTCAATCCCTCCACGGTAAAAAGATAGATAAAATTGTGGTAGATTGGATAAATAGCTCTCGGTAAAACGTGAAATAAAATAAGTAACAAAAAAGTGCAGCAAGGTATTTTTGGGTTGTTGGAATAATAGATCTGAAAATAAAAGCGAATAAAAATAGATCTCAAAGCAAACATGGTAAAGAATAGACCCGGGGGCCATAGATTTCACTAGTGGCTTCTCTCAAGAAAATAGCACATGGTGGGTAAACAAATTACTATTGGGAAATTGATAGAAGATCGCATAATTATGACGATATCCAAGGCAATGATCAATATATAGGCATCACGTCCAAGATTAGTAGACCGACTCCTGCCTGCATCTACTACTATTACTCCACACATCGACCGCTATCCAGCATGCATCTAGTGTATTAAGTTCATGGAGAAACGGAGTAATGCAATAAGAATGATGACATGATGTAGACGAGATCTATTCATGTAGGAATAGCCCCCATCTTGTATCCTTAATAGCAATGATACATGCGTGTCTTGCTGCCCCTTCTGTCACTGGGAAAGAACACCGCACGATCGAACCCATCACAAAGCACCTCTTCCCATGGCAAGAAAATTCGATCTAGTTGGCCTAACTAAACCAAAGATTCAGAGAAGAAATATGAGGCTATAAATAATCATGCATATAAGAGATCAAAAGAAGACTCAAATAATATTCATGGATATAGAGCTAATCATAAACTCAAAGTTCATCGGATCCCAACAAACACACCGCAAGAAAAGAGTTGCATCAAATAGATCTGCAAGATACCATTGTATGAGAATTAAAAGAGAGAGAGGAAGCCATCTACCTACTGCCTACGGACCCGTAGCTCTATGATGAACTACTGCCTACGGAGAGGTACCAATGAGGATGATGAACCCCTCCATGATGGTGTCTAGATTGGATCTCGTGGTTCTGGAACTTGCGGCGGCTGGAATTGTGTTTCATCGACTCCCCTAGGGTTTTTGGAATATTTGGGTATTTATAGGACGAAGAGGCGGTGCGGGAGGCCACCGAGGTGGGCACAACCCACCAGGGCGCGCCTGGGCGTGCCCTGGGGGGTTGTTCTCCCCTCGGGTACTTCTTTGGCCCATCTTGTGTCTTTTGGTCCAGAAAAATTCTCCAAAATATTTCGCTGCGTTTGGACTCCGTTTGGTACTGATATTCTGAGAAGTAAAAAACAAGCAAAAAACAGCAACTAGCACTAGGCACTATGTCAATAGGTTAGTCCCAAAAAATGATATAAAGTTGCTATAAAATGATTGTATAACATCCAAGAATGATAATATAATAGCATGGAACAAGCAAAAGTTATAGATACGTTGGAGAAGTATCAGCATCCCCAAGCTTAATTCCTACTTGTCCTTGAGTAGGTAAATGATAAAAACAGAATTTTTGATGTGGAAAGCTGCCTAACATGTTCATCACATATTCTTTTCTTTTGTAGCATGGACATTTGGACTTTTATATGGTTCAAAGCAATAATCTAGTTTTGACATGAAGATTTCAATACTCAAGCATATCAACAAGCAACCATGTCTTTCAAAATATCAACACTAAAGAAAGTTATCCCTAGCCCATCATGCTCAATCATTGATCCAGTCATGAAACACACTCGCATATTAGCTACACCCAATGCTCAAGTACGATCATAGTGCCCCTTAGTTGGTGCTTTATAAGAGAAGATGGAGACTCAAATAGAAATAAAAATTGCATAAAATAAATAGATAGGCCCTTCGCAGAGGGAAGTAGGGATTTGTAGAGGTGCCAGAGCTCAAAGCTTAAATTGAGAGATAAATTTTTTTGAGAGGCATACTTTTCCCGTCAACGAAAACGACCGAGCAATTCCCAACACTTTCCATGCTAGATATATCATAGGCGGTTCCCAAACAAAAAATAAAGTTTATTCCTTTTTCCACCATTCTTTCACATTCCACGTCTAGCTGTATCCACGGGTACCGTCCATACCAACACTTTCCAAGGTATTATTTGACAACATAAAGTAAATTTCTTTTTCATTTCGGGACTGGGCATCCCTATTTGCCACACTCTCGTGCAATGACAAGTGAATAAACACTCATCTTGAGAATAACACATCTAGCATGGCAAATATAGGCCATCCCCTGCCGCTTCATGAGCGGTACGGGCACGCAAAAAGGAAATTTATTTTGAAAATTAGAGATGGCACATACAAATTTGCTTAGAACGCCATGGAAATACCGCATATAGGTAGGTATAGTGTACTCATATGACAAAACTGGGTTTAAGAATTTTGGATGCACAAGTAGTATCTCTACTTAGTACAAGTGGAGGCTAGCAAAAAGATTGAGAAGCAACCAACCAAGAAACGAAAAATCACATAAGCGAGCATTAAGCATAACTAACACCGAATAATGCACCACAAGTATGATGTAATTTCATTGCACAACTATTGACTTTCGCGCTTGCATAGGGAATCACAAACCTTAACACAAATATTCTTACTAAAGCATAATTACTCACCAACATGACTCACATATCACTGTCATCATATCTCAAAACTATTACAAAGAATCAAGTTTATTTTGTCCAATGATCTTCATGAATTTTTTTATTATATCCCTCTTGAATATCTATCACTTTGGGACTAGTTTCACATGTTGCAATTGCTTTTGACAAGCTCAAACAAATTTAAGTGAAGAACATGAGCATAAAATTTTTCGTCTCTCAAAATAATATAAGTGAAGCATTAGAGAATTTCTTAAAAAAAATTCTAACTCTCAGATAAATCTAAGTGAAGCATGAGAGCATTTCTTCAAAAATAATAAAGCATACCGTGCTCAAAAAGATATAAGTGAAGCACTAGAGTAATTCCATAGCTCAAAAAATTTAAGTGAAACATATATAGCAATTCTAACAAATCATATCATAATTTTGGCTCTCTCAAATAGGTGTGTCCAGCAAGGATACTTGTGACAAACGAAAAAGAAAAACTAGCAAAGACTCATAATACAAGACGGTCCAAGCAAAACTTATGATATGTGACGAATAAAAATATAGCTCAAGTAAAACACCGATGGTCGTTAGAAGAAGGAGGGGATGCCTTCCGGGGCATCCCCAAGCTTAGTTGCTTGGTTCTCCTTGAATATTAACTTGGGGTGCCATGGGGCATCCCCAAGCTTAGGCTTTTTTCACTCCTTATTCCTTCATCCATCGTGATCTCACCCAAAACTTGAAAACTTCAATCACACAAAACTTAACAAAACCTTCGTGAGATCCGTTAGTATAAGAAAACCAATCTTTACTTTAAGTACTGTAGAAAACCCATTCAAATTTTGTTATTGCATTATATATACTGTATTCTAACTTTTCCATGGCTTATACCCCCCGATACAATCCATAGATTCATCAAAATAAGCACGCAATGCAAATAAAATAGAATCTGTCAAAAACAGAACAGTCTGTAACAATGCGAATTGTTCTCATACTTATGTAACTCCAAAAATTATGAAAAATTAGGAAAACATAGGAAATTTGTATATCAATCTTTTGTAAAACATCCAGAATTTTTTGTAGCTTATGTAAATTTAAACAATTCTGTTACTGGACGCAAAAGTTTCTGTTTTTTAAGAGGATCAAATCAACTATCACCAAAGTTATCCCAAAGGCTTTACTTGGCACAAATACTAATTAAAACATAAAAAACACAATCATAACAGAGGCATAATTGTGTAAACACTCAAGAACTGAAATAAAAATGCAAAAATAAATTTTATTCATTGGGTTGCCTCCCAACAAGCGCTATCGTTTCATGCCCCTAGCTAGGCATTGATAATTTTAATGATGCTCGCATGAAAGATAAGAATTGAAGCACAAGGAGAGCATCATGAAACATATGACAAACACATTTAAGTCTAACATACTTCCTATGCATAGGAATTTTATAAGCAAATAAATTATCAAGACAAGCAACATCTAACATATGCAAAGAAGAGGAATAAAACATTGACGATCTCAACATAACGAGAGGTAATTTAGTAACATGAAAATTTCTACAACCATATTTTCCTCTCTCATAATAATTACATGTAGGATCATAGTCAAATTCAACAATATAACTATCACATAAAATATTCTCTTCATGATCCACATGCATGCAAAGTTGACACTCTTCCAAAATAGTGGGATTACCATCAAATAAAGTCATGACCTCTCCAAGCCCACTTTTATGAAAAAATTTCATAAGATTGAACACTCGCCAAATATGTGGGATTATTTTTAGCTAAAGTTGACACTCTTCCAAACCCACTTTTAATATTATCGCAAGCATATTCTTTATGAGGTTTAAATAATTTTTCAAGATCATAAGAATCATTATCACCCCAATCATGATCATTGCAACAAGTAGTGGACATAGCAAAATTAGCATCCCCATGCTTGGGGTTTTGCATATTATTAGCACAATTGACATTAATAGAATTTATAATAACATCATTGCAATCATGCTTTTCATGCAAGGAGCTATCGTGAATCACTTCATAAATTTCTTCTTTCAACACTTCATCACAATTTTCAGATTCACGAATCTCAAGCAAAACTTCATAAAGATAATCTAGTGCACTCAAATCACTAGAAATTGGTTCATCATAATTGGATATTTTAAAAAGATTAGCAAGTGGATGAGGATCCATATCAATAGATTTTTAGCAATCGAAGATGCAAGCAAATAGTAGGTACATGGCAACACAAGTAAACAAAAGATCAAACGAGAAAAAGGCAAACGAAAAGAAGGCAAAAATAAAAAGGTAATTTTTTTGTGAAGTGGGGGAGATGAAAACGAGAGGCAAATGGCAAATAATGTAAATTGCAAGGAGATGAGATTTGTGATTAGGAACCTGATAGATGTTGATGATGTCTCCCTGGCAACGGCGCCAGAAATCGGCAAGTTGACGGGAGACTATCTTGACTTGATCTTCCCCGGCAACGGTGCCAGAAATTCCTTTTGATGTCGCTTGAACTACGTCGGTATTTCCCCAAAGAGGAAGGGTTGATGCAGCACAGCTACGGTAGGTATTTCCCTCAGTTATGAAACCAAGGTATTAATCCAGTAGGAGAACCAAGCAACACTATGTAAACGGTACCTGCACACAAAGAACAAATACTTGCAACCCGACGCATAAGAGGGGTTGTCAATCCCTCCACGGTAAAAAGATAGATAAATTTGTGGTAGATTGGATAAATATCTCTCGGTAAAACGCGAAATAAAATAAGTAACAAAAAAGTGCAGCAAGGTATTTTTGGGTTTTTGGAATAATTGATCTTAAAATAAAAGTGAATAAAAATAGATCTCATAGCAAATATGATAAAGAATAGACCTGGGGGCCATAGATTTCACTAGTGGCTTCTCTCAAGAAAATAGCAGACGATGGGTAAACAAATTACTGTTGGGCAATTGATAGAAGATCGAATAATTATGACAATATCCAAGGCAATGATCAATATATAGGCATCACTTCCAAGATTAGTAGACCGACTCCTGCCTGCATCTACTACTATTACTCCACACATCGACCGCTATCCAACATGCATGTAGTGTATTAAGTTCATGGAGAAATGGAGTAATGCAATAAGAATGATGACATGATGTAGACGAGATCTATTCATGTAGGAATAGCCCCCATCTTTTTATCCGTAATAGCAACGATACATGCGTATCTTGCTGCCCTTTCTGTCATTGGGAAAGAACACCGCACGATCGAACCCATCACAAAGCACCTCTTCCCATGGAAAGAAAAATCGATCTAGTTGGCCTAACTAAACCAAAGATTCGAAGAATAAATACGAGGCTATAAATAATCATGCATATAAGAGATCAAAATAAGACTCAAATAATATTCATGGATATAGATCTGATCATAAACTCAAAGTTCATCGGATCCCAACAAACACATCGCAAAAAAAGAGTTACGTCAAATAGATCTCCAAGAGACCATTGTATTGAGAATCAAAAGAGAGAGAGGAAGCCATCTAGCTACTGCCTACGGACCCGTAGGTCTATGATGAACTACTCACGCATCATCGGAGAGGCACCAATGAGGATGATGAACCCCTCCGTGATGGTGTCTAGATTGGATCTCGTGGTTCTGGAACTTGCGGCGGCTGGAATTGTGTTTCGTCGACTCCCCTAGGGTTTTTGGAATATTTGGGTATTTATAGAGCGAAGAGGCTGTGCGGGAGGCCACCGAGGTGGGTACAACCCACCAGGGCGCGCCTGGGCTCCTGGGCGCGCTCTGGGGGTTGTCCTCCCCTCGGGCCTCCCCTCTGGTACTTCTTTGGCCCATCTTGTGTCTTCTGGTCCAGAAAAATTCTCCAAAAAAATTTCGCTGCATTTGGACTCCGTTTGGTATTGATATTCTGTGAAGTAAAAAACAAGCAAAAAACAGCAACTGGCACTGGGCACTATGTCAATAGGTTAGTCGCAAAAAATGATATAAAGTTCCTATAAAATGATTATAAAACATCCAAGAATGATAATATAACAACATGGAACAAGCAAAAATTATAGATACATTGGAGACGTATCAGTGCCGGTGTGAGAGTTGCCCGTGGCTAGGTGTGGGATCGTCAAAAGTCTGTCAATTTGGAGCCGATGATAGACTTCGGTGGCGGTTCTAGCCCTTGCTGGAGGAGTTGGGTGGTTGCGGTTCCTCGTCCAGGTTGTGGTGTTTGGTGAGAGGAGTTTATCCTTGCTGTGTGGTCCGTCGGCGGTCTTTGGCTATGCAGCTACAATGGCGAGGCGTTGCGATGGCGGCGGTGCGTAGTGTCTTGGACGGTGCTGCCCAATTCCTTCGAGGTGTGGAGATGTCCGATGACCGGATAAAAATCTTGCACGGCTCTTGCCAGGCCGACAGCGATGGCGCCCGTGGGTATCGTCCCCCTTCTTGGAGGAGTCGCCGAGGTGTTTCGACATTTCCCTCGCTCGTGTGGAGTTGGTTGTTGTCTCTGGGCGAAAGCCTTGATTTAGTCGGATCGGCAAGATGGCGGCATACTCGACGTCGCTCCTCTGTTGGGAGCATCGTGTTTCGAGACACGGCTTCGTTCCTCGTTGCTCTTCTCCGGTGTTTTCCATGGTCCTATTCTGATACCCTGTGGCTCTATGCACGACCATCGCATGTGCATCCAAGATGGTGTTTAGTCAGATCGGAGCAAGTCCTGCCATTTACCTGCCACCTCCTTTCGGCATTCAGGGTGGATGGTGTGTCGACAAGCAAAGTTATGTGGGAGCAGTTGCTCTTCAGAGTTGCTCGGTGTGGGTCGAGACGCGGTGTTGTTATCTGTTAGGGAAGGCGCTTGAGCTTTGTAGTGTTGTATGGCCGTGAGTGCCTGTGTGTGGTATTTGTGCTACGCTCGTTGCTCGCAACGAACGGTAGTCTTCTTGTACTTACAATTCTGCCTTCTATAAAGCTATGGTACGCCTAGGCGTACTCTAAAAAAATGCAGTAGGAGAACCACGCAACACCTCGTTAGTAGTACCTGCACACAAAATAACAAATACTTGCACCCAACGCGAACAAGGGGTTGTCAATCCCTTGGCGATTAATTGCAAGGATCAAATCTCGTAGTGATAGATAAATATCACAAAAATACAAAATAAAATAAAGTAAGTAAAATTGCAGCAAGGTATTTTTGGGATTTTAATATATGATAAAGTAGACCCGAGGGCCATAGTTTTCACTAGAGGCTTCTCTCTTAAAAATAGCATATGGTGGGCAAACAAATTACTGCTGGGAAATTGATAGAAAAGTGAATAATCATGATGATATCCAAGGCAATGATCATGTATATAGGCATCACATCCGAGACAAGTATACCGACTCCTGCCTGTATCTACTACTATTACTCCACACATCGACCGCTATCCAGCATGCATCTAGAGTATTATGTTCATAAAGAACGGAGTAACGCCTTAAGCAAGATGACATGATGTAGAGTATACTCATGCATGAATAAACCCCATCATTTTATTCTTAATGACAACAATACAAATACGTGTCTTGTCGCCTTCTGTCACTGGGATATAGATGACCACAAGATTGAACTCATCACAAAGCACCTCTCTCATTGCAAGAAAATCAATCTAGTTGGCCAAACAAAATCAATAGATCGGAGAGAAATAGAAAGCTGTAATAATCATGCATAAAAGAGTTCAGAGAAGACTCAAATAATGTTCATGGATAATTTGATCATAAACTCATAATTCATCGGATCCCAACAAACACACCACAAAAGTGATTACTTTGAATAGATCTCCAAGAACATCAAGGAGAATATTGTATTGAAGATCAAAGAGAGAGAAGAAGCAATCTAGCTACTACCTATGGACCCGTAGGTCCGTGGTAAACTACTCACACATCATCGGAAGAGCAACAAGGTTGGTGTAGAGCCCGTCCATTGTCGATTCCCCCTCCGGCAGATCTCACGGGAAGGCCTCCAGATGGGATCTCACGAGAATAGGAACTTGCGGCGGGAGAAAAAGTATTTCGGGTGGCTCTGTGATGTCAGGGGAATACTTGAGTATTTAAAGAGGCAGAATTAGGTCAAGAGGTGCCACGAGGGGCCCACAAGCCTGGGGGGGCGCGCCCCCCTGGGACGCGCCTCCCGAGCTTGTCGCTCCCTCGTGGCTCGTCAGATCTTCTCCCGAACCTTCTAGGGTCTCTTCTGGTCCAGGAAAATTTAATTCAAAGTTTTTTCTCCGTTTGGACTCTGTTTGATATTGATTTCCTGAAAAGCCAAAAACAAACAAAAAAATAGCAACTGACACTGTGCACTAAGTTAATAGGTTAGTCCCATAAAATATATATAATTGCATATAAAACATCCAAGATTGATACTATAATAACATGGAACAATAAAAAATTATAGATACATTGGAGACGTATCACATGTATTGATGTAATTCCTTACAACAATCTCTTCATTTTCTTTGTATATGAGAAACATGTCATTGATACTTATCGACATTTTTACTGTTGTCCTATGATCAACAATTTGACCATTCTGATAACTTTACTCACAACTTATTTGGAGTACTGGACATATTTGGTTGTTTACATACCATGAAATATAATTAACACAAGTGTGATTGAAATCATGTATTTTGCTCATCAGTATTTTAGGATACCGATTCTTGCTTAAAACTCTTTCCATGTGACTTCCAGAAGAAACTCTTCCTGTCATTTTTCATACTAAACTGCTTTAGTAATTCGTCAATATGTATTTCGGAAATAATTTGCTACCCATGGTGGTAGCTATGCACATCCCCAATTTTTATCTCTGAAACCCTTCCGGTCGTTGGAGACATGCCCTAGAGGCAATCATGTATGATGATATTTCCTATGTGTTTATGAATAAAGATAGTCCTCGGACATTATCAATGATGTGTATCAACAAATACGTATCTTGTTTGTGGGACTATGCATTGTATGATGACTGTCCTAAAAAGGCCCCTAGTCGAAAGGGTTGTGTGGGCGCGCAGCCGACTATACTAGCATATGACACGGTGGATGGCTCGGTCTCACTAGCCATGGAGCATTGGATGCTAGCAGGATAATATTGGCTCGGAAGGATCTGGTCGGATTCGACATAGTCGGATCCGAGTCGAGATAAGGTTCGAGTCGGACAGACCCGACTATGAGACGCAGCGATAGGTCATCTCTGAGTCTCTAGTATAACATACGTTCTATGTCCTAAGACCTGAGCTGGCGCATGTACTCGGGATGGTGACAGACCTGCTTTGGGCCGACCAAAAGCTACTCCGTGACTGGGTAGTTACAAAGTTAGGTTTTGGACTTCTCCAGACCCATGCTGCGAGACATGGTCGAGCAAGATGGGATTTGCCCCTCCGATCATGAGAGGTATACTCTGGGCCCCTCGTGTGATCCGACCAGGATAAGCATGGCCTTGTGACAAGGATTACGAGATAATCGGGTTTGTGGTCGGCATCACTGGAACGAGAAAGAGGTTGGGCTGACTCGCCTTGAGCCCGATAACATATATCGTGTGGCAAAGGGAATAAAAGTGTGACATGTTGTACAGGTTCGCCAACTGGCTTCATTGTCTACTTGGTGATTGGCACGCCTTGCTAGAGGCTGCTACCAACCGAGCAAGTCGGAGGTGATCCAACCTGCGACCAAGCCGACTTGAACCTAAGGGGTCGCGCGCTTAAGGGAAGGAACCTGTGAGGACGATCAGACTCCACGAGTCAGATGTGATCCTACTCAAACTCGGATCCAGGCCGAACAGACTTTGGCCTTTAGGATCCGTGCGAGGCCCAAGTGTTGAGCCTGCGACGGATGCCTATATATAGTGGGGGTGCGGCACACTCATTAGGTTGATCGCTTCGGCGCCGTCACTAGGGCTTTGCATGTGTTGCAAGTAACCACCTCCACTAGCCGCCGACTGTGTGATCGGACCTAGCGGTCCGCCGCACGGTGTTCCTCCTACACGCGCGGATACGGTTAGAGGTGCACTTGCGCCGCTCCGACGAACCAGTATGTGGGATCCGACGACCGGCTGTTCGAGGGAGATCAGACAAGGCAGAGACGAACCCCACGAACGCGCTGCCCCAACTCTACTTCCACTGCATGGCACTGCGCGTCTAGTGGTAACGATCAGTGATCCATCTCCCGTAGCATGTTCATGGTTGATCTGCGCGTAGGAAAATTTTAATTTGCAGTCGACGCACCCTAGCGTAGAACCCAACACCGATAACTCTGAAACGCTTTCGGTTCCTCTCGAAACTACTTTGAATATTAATGAAACTATTTCATCAATATTTTCTCATAAATCTTTCTCCACTAACGCTCTAGTAGATCATGATTACCTTAACTGATGTAGGGTAGAAACCTAGATGCCCGATCTTTCACGATTGGAGCAGATCCCGCGAAGAACACGAAGAACACGAGGGGAAAACACGAGGGGAAACACGAGAGGAATCACTCAAACCAACAAGATTCGATTACACATGTGTTAGATCCTCGAAACACAAATAGATACACGATCCACGATCAACAAGGGACGATACAAGTAGCAAGTTCTTCTCCGTGAGGAGCTCTGGAGGGGTCTTCCCGTGAGGGGTCTTGAATCCACTTGGGGGATCTTCTCCGTAGAGGTCGTGAACTCCGATGGAGAAGGGATCAAGTGGAGAGCAAAGCTCTATCTCAAATGAGCTACTACTTTGCTAACCCTGATTCGGAGCTAGGAGACGAGTATTTATAGTCCAAGGGGTAAGTAGGGGGTACATGGGTCGAAACCCCTTTCACTGCGCACAGGCAGGGCGGTAGTACCGGTCATGGGGGCGGTTGTACCGCTTGGAGCTCCTGTACTGGTTCCTGGAGGTGTTTCCGAAGGTAACTAGCGGTTGTACCAGTGTTTGGGATGGTTGTACCGGTCTTACGGCTGTTACGGGGACAAACCAGTGCTGGACCGGTAGTTGGGCGGTAGTCGAGCGGTTGTACCGGGATTTCTGGACTGGGCAGATTCTCTTCATGCTCTTGATGTCCATCTTGCACCATAACTTCTCCTTGGTTGGTTCCTTGGTACCTAAGCACACAAAGCATCTCCGTTTGAGGTAGTAGCCATGTCTCAAGTGGGTCAAAGGGGTGTTCAACAAAGGAGAGAGTTAACCTCGTTCTTGATAGCCCTTGCACGAGCTCGTGTCATCGGTCCACGTGGTGTCTTGGGAGATGAGGGTAGGTCCATGGGGATGATCGTAGGATGCTCCGCATCATCTTCCCCCCCCCCCCTTGGGAAAGATCCGACCTCGGATCAAGAGCCTCATCACCATGGTAGGGAGAGAGATCCTTGACGTTGAATATGTCCCTCGCGGAGTACTTGTCGCGTGGGATGTCGATCTTGTAGGCGTTGTTGTTGTAGCGTTCTAGCACCTTGAAGGGTCCATCTGCTATAGGTAGAAGCTTGGACTTGCGTTCGTTGGGGAAGTGGTCCTTGCGAAAGTGTAGCCACACAAGATCTCCAACGTTGAATATCATGGGTTGCTTGTTGAAGTTGATCTTGGTTGCGAGGTGTTGTACTTGGCGCTCGATGGTGTTTCTTGTATCTTCATGCACCTTCTTGAGATAGCTCGCTCGTGCACTCGCGTCCATGTTGATGCGCTCTTGTAGTGGTAGAGGTAGAATGTCCAATGGGGACAATGGGTTGAAGCCATAGACGACCTTGAAGGGGGACTTGCCGGTAGTAGAGTGTCTTGCTCGATTGTAGGCGTACTCGGCAATGGGTAAGCATTCCTCCTACTCCTTGATGTTCTTCTTGATCAACACGCGTAGGAGAGTAGATAGCGTCTGGTTCGTGACCTCCGTTTGGCCGTCGGTTTATGGATGGTATGCCGAAGAGAACAAGAGCTTGATTCCGAGCTTGGCGCATAGCGTCTTCCAAAAGTAGCTAAGGAACTTGACGTCGCGGTCCGATACGATAGTCTTGGGCACTCCATGTAGGCGCAAGATTTCCCTACAAAAAAGATTTGCAACATGTGAAGCATCGTCTATCTTGTTGCATGGGATGAAATGTGCCATTTTAGAGAAACGGTCCACAACAACAAATACAGAATCTTTGTCATTTCGAGTTCTAGGCAATCCAAGCAAAAAGTCCATACTAATATCTTCCCATGGGTGATATGGAATAGGAAGTGGCATATAGAGACCATGGGATTGAGCTTTAGACTTAGCTTTACGACATGTAGAGCATCGGTTGGTGACGCGTGAGACGTCACGGAACATCTTGGGCCAAAAGTAGTTCTTGGAGAGCGTGGCAAATGTCTTGTCGCGTCCAAAATGTCCCATTAGTCCTCCTCCATGAGCCTCTTGCAAAAGTAACAAACGAAGAGAAGAATCGGGGATACAAAGCTTGTTAGCTCTCATAGGATAATCATCTTTGATGTAATAGCGTTCTCAAGATGTATGCGTCAAACATTTGGCATAAGGAGTAGCGAAAGTAGGATCATGCGTATACAAGTCTTTTATGTGCTCAAAGCCAATGACATTCAATTCAAGTTTAGTAACAAGCATGCATTTGCGGGAAAGCGCATCCGCCACAACATTTTCTTTGCCTTTTATATACTTGATGACATAAGGGAAAGACTCAATGAATTCACTCCACTTGGCATGACGCTTGTTCGACTTAGTTTGACCCTTAAGATACTTAAGCGTTTCATGGTCGGTATGAATGACAAATTCATGAGGGCGAAGATAATGTTCCCACTAACGCAAAACTTGTACTAAAGCATATAACTCTTTGTTATAGATGGGATAATTGAGTTGCGCTCCAGAAAGTTTCTCACTAAAGTAAGCTATGGGGCGCTTCTCTTGCGTTAACACACCTCCTATGCCATTACCACTATCATCGCAATGAACTTCAAAAGTTTTGTCAAAGTTGGGTAATGCAAGCACGGGAGCATGAGTAAGCAAATTTTTTAGTTCATTAAATGTGGTATCTTGAGATGGTCCCCAAACAAAGGGTGCATTCTTCTTACTCAAAGCATGTAAAGGGGATGCAATGGTGCTAAAATCCTTAACAAATCTACGGTAGAAACAGGCTAAACCAAGGAAACTACGCACTTGTTGCAAATTGGTTGGTTGTGGCCAAGTTTTAATAGCATTGATCTTAGATTCATCTACATGCACAACCTTAGAAGAGACTACAAAACCCAAGAAAACAAGCTTATCGACAACAAAAAGGCATTTGTCCATATTAGCATAAAGGCGCTCTTTTCTAAGATTTTGTAAAATGGTTCTAAGATGGGTGACATAATCTTTAAGGGATTTGCTAAAGACAAGAATATCATCAAAATAGACCACAACAAATACGCCAATATAGGGTCGAAGAACAAAATGCATGACTCGCATGAAGGTACCGGGTGCTTCGGATAACCCATTGGCATAACCAGCCATTCATATAAGCCAAATTTGGTCTTAAATGCGGTTTTCCATTCGTCACCTTCTTGGATGCGGATTTGGTAATATCCACTTTTAAAATCAATTTTAGAGAAAATAGTGGCTCCGCTAAGCTCATCTAGCATGTCGTCTAAGCGTGGAATGGGGTAGCGATATCTAACCGTGATAGCATTGATAGGACGACAATCGGAACACATGCGATATGTACCATCTTTCTTGGGAACAAGGATTACCGGGACGACACAAGGGCTCAAGCTTTCTCGTACATAGCCATTGTCGATGAGTTGTTGTACTTGCCGTTGGATCTCCTTGGTTTCCTCGGGGTTGACGCGGTAGGGAGCCTTGTTAGGAAGAGGTGCTCCGGGTATGAGGTCGATGCGGTGTTTGATGCCTTGAAGAGGAGGTAGACCCGGAGGTAGCTCGTCGGGGAATACGTCTTGGAATTCCTGCAATAGAGAAGATAACACTAAAGGTAGATTGTGAGAGGTGTTAGTTTTTGGTGCCTCGTCCTTGCACAATAGGACATAGTGAATAACACTTGATGGGTTCTCACACACTTCTCGCATCTCACTTTTGGTGGAAAATAGCACTAAGTTTTTCTTGTCGCTCATCGTGGAGGCACTCAATTTGGGCTTGTGTCTCTTACTCTCTTTTGGGTGGTTCGCTCTCTCACTATTCTCTCCATGATGGGTGGCTTGCTTGACGGCGATCACTTGACTTGGAGACATAGGTCGTAGCACGTACTCATTTCCCTTCATCTTGAAGCTATAGTGGTTTGTTCGCCCATTGTGGATGACGCCTCGGTCGAATTGCCATGGTCGTCCAAGAAGGAGGTGGCAAACTAACATTGGAACGACATCACACTCCACCGTATCTTCATATGTTCCTATCTTGAAGGAAACTTGCACCATGTGCTCCACTTGAATAGTGTCGGAGTCGCTTAACCATTGGACCTTGTAGGGGTGGGGATGCTTCATCTTGACCAATTGGAGCTTGGAGCATAGTTCTTCACTTGCCAAGTTATGGCAACTACCTCCATCGATGATGACCTTCACGGAACGACCTTTGATGCCCGCCTTGGTGTGGAAGATATGACATCTTTGGTCTTCGTCTTGTTGATGTTGAAGAGTCAAGACCTTGGAGACAACGAGAGCGGGGCTCGAATCTTTGTCACAAAAGACTTGATCATCTTCATCTTCGTTCACTTGCCGGTGCATCGCCACATTCTCAAGGGCTTCCATTTCTCCTTCACTCATGGAGTCATATGTACCGTCGTCGTTGAAGATCATAGTGCGCTTGTTGGTACATTCGAAGGACTTGTGGCCTCGGCCGCCGCAAGTGAAGCACTAGATGGGACTTGTCTTGATGGTCTCATCGGTTGGAGTTGTAGATGATGAAGCTCTTGGCTTGAAGTTGCTTGTAGTTGGAGGACGACTTGAGGTTGTCGAAGTTTTCTTGTAACTTGACTTGTCGCCGGTGTTGGTAGAAGGTTTGGTTGAGGTAGAAGGCGTTGGAGTCATTGAAGCTTGGTTGTTGGAGCCGTATGTCTTGGAAGAGTACTTGGCCTATTTGAAGTCATCTTGCACTTGTCGCTCCGCCTTGGTGGCTTGGTGCACTAGCTCGATGAGGTTTGAGTATGGTTGGAAGTCGGCGATCTTCTTGATAGGATGATTGAGTCCATTCAAGAAACGTGACATAGTTTGCTCATCATCTTCGGTGACATTGGCTCGTATCATGGCAATCTCCATTTCCTTGTAGTACTCTTTAGCGCTCTTTGTTCCTTGCTTGAGGAGTTGTAACTTCATGAAGAGGTCGCGGTTGTAGTAGGTTGGCACAAAGCGCGCTCTCATGACATCCTTCATTTGTGCCCAAGTTATGATGGGTGGTTCACCTCTTGCCTCATGGCGCTCAATGACTTGCTCCCACCAAATGAGGACATAGTCTTGGAACTCAAGGGATGCCATGGCGATCTTTCTTCCTCATAGTTGTGCAAACAAAAGATCTTATCAACCTTCAATGCCCATGAAAGGTACTCTTCGAGATCGTTGCTTCCGAAGAACTTGGGCATGGTGAACTTGAGCTTGCCGTAGCGTTGCTCTTCATTGTGTTGGCGTTGAGGGTGATGACGACCTTGACGTGGAGGATTGTCACCCTCAAGTTGCTCTTGACGTGGAGGATTCCCATTGTCTTGTTGCTCTTCGCGAACTTGTGGTTCTTGTCTAACTTGTTGAGGAGCTTGTGGAACTTGTCGATGCAATCATGCTTGATAGTTCCTTTCTTGAACTTCGTCATGAAGTGCTTCGTCTTGATCACGAGTATGTCGGTTGTGTGTGTCAATGGCATGACTTGTGTCTCGGAGGGCACGTTGCGCCTCAAGTGCTTGAGCTTCTCGTCGTTGTTGTTGTTGACGGAGAGCTTCGGTGTCTTGCTCGTCTTGATGTTGGTGTTGCCGTTCTTGCATTAGCTCTTGTTGGCATCGTTGTGCTTGTGCTTCCTCTTGTTGGCGTTGGTGTTGTATTTCTTCTGCTTGCGCAAGGGTAGCTTGATTGATTTGATGCCGACGTTCTTGCTCTTCAACTTGCTCTTGTGGATCAATGCCGTGTAGAGGGTTGCGGTTTGCTTGACGGTCTTCGCGCGCGGCGCGACGAAGAGTGTTTGATGTCGGTGCACTTGAATTGGAGATGGTGTCATAGGAGTGTCGACTCGAGCGGCTCCGTCGTGAATAGGAGGAAGTGGTAGAAGAGCGGTTGACCAATAAGGCATGAATCTCGTCCATTCTTGCATTGTTCTCTTGTTTTTGTTTGTCGAGCTTGTTGTCGAAGTAGTCTCTTGTACGTTGCTCGGAGAGTCGCAAGTCGGTGGCAATGTTGTCGATGCGGTCGCTCATTGCTTGTTGTTCTTGATGCAAAGCTCGTTGTGCACCGAAGAGGTGGTTCTTGGTGACGTGGGTGTTCGGGTCCTCGTCTTGCTCGATGAAGAGTGGGTTGGTAGAGGTAGTTGGCCTATCCATCATTCCAAGCAAATGTGTGAGTTGGAGAAAGGAGGAACAATACCAAATGTACCTTGACCGATGTTGAGGGTGGATCAAAGATCACTCAATGATGTAACAAGGAAATAGCACAATTGGTACCGTATCTCGTCGATTTCTCACACCTACACAAAGAAAGCTTATGGTGGAGCTCGGTTAGGATGGTGGCACAAAATTTATGCAATTGTTAGTGAGACTAAATAATGTTGAAAAAGATTCACAAATTTGCAAGTGCAACAAGTAGACCGATAGCAAGTAGTGGTACACGGGAACACACACGCAAATAGATAAATGGGGTCGTGCAACCAAAATGAGCTCAAAATGTGGAATCCACGGAAAATGCTCTTGTTACACAACTCTAGAGAGACGCTAGCACGATTGCACAATAGGCGGATACGAGACTTGTGCACAACCTACTAAGCAAAAATGCAACGACTTCTATCCCAAGTATGCTATATGTATGGTGTTCTGATGATATGATCCAAGATGATCGAGTATGACAATCTTAATGATGCTATGGTTCTTGCTTAAAAGCTCTTTGCTTATATTTTCCTTTTGCTTAAAAGCTTGTTTGGCTCTTTCTCTTTTGAGCTCTTTCTCATGCAAAACTTCACGAACCAAGATAGCAATTGCGTGTATGCTATGACAACCTTGTGACACAAGAGATGATACTAAGATATGGACACCAAGATGATGTGATACCAAGATAATATATGCAATGATCACTAATGTGCACAAGTAACGTTGTCGGCAATACTCAAAGGCTAGTCTCGAATGGAAAGGTACGCAAAATGGTCTATGGTGGTTGTCAATGGAATGGCAAGGAGTACACAAAGGTGTTGTCGAAGTTACCATCCTTGCTTACGGTCGATGGTGTCAAAATGGTTGAATGGTTGTTGTCGATGACGAGTCCGTGTCGAAAATGAGCGGCGGTGATGTCGATGTCGAACTGTTCCTAGTTAGCCGAAACACCCTAGGAAACGATGAACCACAACTCAAATTCTCAAAACCAAAGTCAAATGATGGTAGCGGGAGGCGGTGGTGGTTTCAAAGATGGCAATGCGGAAGTGGTGGTGGTGGTTGATGAAGAAGCAACCGTCCCTAAGTAGCCGAAACACCTTAGAAGACTCAAATCACAACTCAAACAACAACAAATGCTATGGGAAACAAAATGGGTTAAGTTGCGGATGTCGGTGGCGGTAATGCGGATGATATGGTGGAGGGTCTAGGCAAAGATGCCAAAGTTCCAAAAATTTGACGGAGTCAAATGATGTTGGAACCTATCTATATGGACGGGGGGGTGTTAATAGCTATCCAACGAGCTAAAGAACGTCAAAATCCGAATCCGGATGAATTAGTTATGGTCAAAATTGTCAATCAGCCGAGGCTGAATCTAGGAGGGGCGGTTGTACCGCTCCTGGAGCGTCCTGGGGTTCCAGTTTTGGTCTGGCAGAAGTATCAGGGGATGGGGGAGCGGTTGTACCGCCTTGGGGGCCGGTTGTACCGCTTTTGTCGGGAAAATTTGGGGCAGAAATGGATGATTTCGGGGGCAAAATTGTGAAGATTTCGTGGATGGAAGGTGGGAAAACTTATGGGGAAGCTAGATCTACGAGTAACACATGAAATCCATGGATCAAAGCCAAAACTTCATCACACCAACAAATCACAAAAAAAATTGGAGGGCTATTTTTGTGGGGATTTTCGAATTTGGGACAAAATCAACAAAATTAGGCTAGAAAACAAAGAGGGGAGGCTCCAAAATCGTGATCAACCTGGCTCATGATACCAAGATGATGTTGGGTAGAACCCTAGATGCCCGATCTTTCATGATTGGAGCGGATCCCGCGAAGAACACGAAGAACACGAGGGAAAACACGAGAGGAATCACTCAAATCAACAAGATTCGATTACACATGTGCTAGATCCTCAAAACACAAAGAGATACACGATCCACGATCAACAAGGGACGATACAAGTAGCAAGTTTTTCTCCGTGAGGAGGTCTGGAGGGGTCTTCCCGTGAGGGGTCTTGAATCCACTTGGGGGATCTTCTCCGTAGAGGTCGTGAACTCCGATGGAGAAGGGATCAAGTGGAGAGCAAAGCTCTATCTCAAATGAGCGACTACTTTGCTAACCCTAATTCGGAGCTAGGAGACGAGTATTTATAGTCCAAGGGGTAAGTTGGGGGTACATGGGTCGAAACCCCTTTCACTGCGCACAGGCAGGGCGGTAGTACCGGTCATGGGGGCGGTTGTACCGCTTGGAGCTCCTGTACTGGTTCCTGGAGGTGTTTCCGGAGGTGACTAGCGGTTGTACCGGTGTTTGGGACGGTTGTACCGGTCTTACGGCTGTTACGGGGACAAACCGATGCGGTACCGGCCTTGCACCGCTCGATCACAGAAGCTGGACCGGTAGTTGGGCGATAGTCGAGCGGTTGTACCGGGATTTCTGGACTGGGCAGATTCTCTTCATGCTCTTGATGTCCATCTTGCACCATAACTTCTTCTAGGTTGGTTCCTTGGTACCTAAGCACACAAAGCATCTCCGTTTGAGGTAGTAGCCATGTCTCAAGTGGGTCAAAGGGGTGTTCAACAAGGAGAGAGTTAACCTCGTTCTCGATAGCCCTTGCACGAGCTTGTGTCATCGGTCCACGTGGTGTCTTGGGAGACGAGGGTAGGTCCATGGGGATGACTGTAGGATGCTCCGCATCATTAACCTTGTGACCTTGTAGGTTCGGTAAAACATAGACATGAACAAAACCCCTTTCGCTCAATGATCGATGACGTAACCGTAGACATTCATATCAATCCCTGTGAGTACACGAATGACATTCGAGTGAACCTTTGGTTATCATGTGCTATTCCCTTTGTTTCGTGATACTTTATAAAACCCGATGTGAGATATATCGGTATCCTCTTGAGTCATTCTGATGCTCACTGTATTGGTCTCCTCGTAACCGTTTTGTTCTTCTTTCTTGTCGACATCTTCCAGCATCCCCATGCCTAGTCACATGTGTTTCGCCAGACAATGATGGATGATGTCACACCGAGAGGCCCCTAAGAATATCTTTCCATCGTTGGAGGAGCAAATCTCACTCTTGAGCTATCTACCCCTTGTCAAACTTTCCGATGAACCTGTAAGTTGTCGTTATGATCACCGTGTTACAGATGATGTTTGAACAACCCCAAAGTCCATCGTATCGTAAGAAATGACTACGGTATTCTCATGGTCTATGGAACTAAATCACATGTTAACTCTCCGTGTTATAACAATTGACTTGTGATGATTGTATCTCAAAGTATAACAAACAAGTTTGGGTCAATTCAATATGATCGTTCTTCGAGCATCATATTCTCAAAAAAAAATAGGATTACCGTTACACTTGACGATATCCTAAAATCTGGAAAACATGATCAGTAACAGCACTCGAGCTAGTCTTAGAGACGAGACTAGGAATCAAGTTTTACTGTTTATCATTCCACATGTGCATATGACTTTTACACTGAATCACCCATTCCAGGATCATAGCAGTTATAGCGTAGAATACAAACTCTTAATTATAAACATGGAAATATAATAATACAATATTATTGCCTCTGGGGCATATGTCAACACGATATATAAGGGAGCGCCTATTCCATGCATAGGTCGACAGAGAGCGACTCGACGCGCACCCAGCTCCTATTTGGCGCCTTAAGCGCTCGTTATAGTACATTTTGCAACTTGCCGCACTCCCCTCTGGGCCGACCCATTTACACTTTTTCTGTTTTAAACCCCAAAATGTGTGTGTGTGACATGATTTGAACCGCACTCCTCCAGATTAAGTACCGAACGCACTAACCAAGTGGTTTCCTTTTTATTTTTAAAATGCAACGCTGAAAAAAGCAGTGGTTTCCTGTTTGGTTTCCTTTTTATTTTCCTATTTTTCATTTCTTAAATGTGCGAAATTTTATAAATTCATAGTTTTTTGTTCAAAATTGATGAACTTTTTTCAAATTTGTGAATTTTTTCTTATAAATTGATGAACTTGTTTTCAAAATTGATGATCTTTTTTTCAATTTTGTCGACTTTTGTCAACTTTTGTTCAAACTTGATGAACGTTTTCCAAAATCAATGAACTGTTTTTCAAAATCAATGAACTGTTCTTCAAATTGATGAACCTTTTCAAATTTGTGAATTTTTTCACAATTGATGAACTTTTTGCAAATCGATGAACTTTTTTCATTTTTGTGAAGTTTTTTCATAATCGATGAAGTTTTCTTCCGAAATCAATGAACTTTGTTCAAGTTTGTGACCTCTTCTTAAAAAATGATGAGTTATTTTCAATGTTGCAAACTTGTTTGGCAAAAGTTTCAATTTCCTCAACTTTCTAAAATTCATAATATTTTGCAAAATTCAAAAAGTTTTTCTCAAATGGATGAACTTTTTTACAAAATCTGTAAATCTTTTTTATTTCAGAACTTTTTCTAAAGTATTTAAAATGGCTAGTTTTTTCTACCAGACCAATAGCACAAAAAACAAAAAAGAACTAGCGAGCGCCCAAGCGAACCAAGATAGCGGCAGAGCAGCTGGAGCGAGCTAGGGGAGGGGGGGGGGGGGGGGGGGGGGGGGGGGGGGGGGGGGGGGGGCAGTGGGCAAGCGAACTCGTGTTGCTGGTCCGCGGCTTGCTTGAGCGCGTGAGAGTGCCAGATCTCTTTACTGGCGTTGAAGGTGCGGAATAGGACCTCTGCGCCATATGTGTGAAATAAGAGGGGAGATATACAGTTTTTTTTTTTTGCATCAAGACGTATATAACATGGGCCAAGTAGACGTGAGCGCTACGTGCGGTTTTTATGTGATTCCTACTGTTTTCCTATGTTTCTTGTCAGTTTTCATTTCTATTTTTTTATTTTTTATTGTTCTATATAGGTTTTAGACGTAAATAGAAGAGAAAAATAAAATTCTTCATGCAAAAAACAAATACTGTGAGAAAAAACAATTAAGAATGTTGGAAAGAAAGTAAGAACGTGTTGTACCAGCCCGGCGAGCTCGCTATGTATGTTTCGTCGACGTTATGTTGCAGCGAGCGAGAAATAGGATTCCACGTGGGACGATAGAGCAATTCACCTATTAGGCGCATATCATGAGAAAAATTAGAGGAAATGCATAGGCCACCCTCCGTTAATGACTTCATTTTTTATTCACGATAATTCCAATACAAACTGTAAGAATAATATTTTTCTGAAAATGTTTAAAAATATTGTATAAAATGAGTTTCCATATAAGCAAAATTATGAAAAATAGAAAAAGGAATATATTTATCGTGTATTTTAAAAAAACCATCCTGTTTGGAAAACATGTTCACCACATATTTAAAATGTTCACCATGTACTTAAAAAGATTTTCATGTATATGCAATATTATTTATTTCTAGAAGTAAAGTCAAAATAAATAAAAAGAAGAAAGGAAAAAAAATCTTGTATTTAAAAAGAAGTCAAGCGTGTAGTTTCAAAAAAAATCATCGATGCACAAAATAATATAGTTTTGTAATAGGAAAACAAAAAAAAAATCATCGTGTTTTAAACAAACTTCCATAGTGTATTTTGAAAATTTTAATATGGACAGAATATTTTTTAATAAACAGAAAGTTTTTTTTAAAGAAAGGGTAAAACTGATAGAGAAAATGAATTTTTTTCAAAAAGAAACATACCAAAAACTTATAGGTGAAGACAAAAAGAAATGAAAACCTGCTGCAAAAATCAGTGATGGGGCTACCCATCTCGCACACCCATACGCGATAGTGTGACTATTTGACACAGTGAGCATCAAATAAGATTTTTCCCTCTTACATGAACCTCTTCCGGGCATATGCATGTCCACTAACTCTAGCAGGTCGAACGCCACAAACTCTTCACGTGCGCATGGGTCGACACATTAACTTTGTTTTTTGTTTTTTGTTATATTTTGCTCATTAGATTTATTTATATTAACCTTTGTATTTTTTTTCTACTTTTATAATCGTTTTATCGTCCATCACATTCTACTTTTTGCATTTGGTTAAGCTTATACAAGCACACTTCCTCAAAAAAAAAGCTTATACAAGAACACATTTGGAACCACATGAACATTATTAATATGAAATGTACATTTTGGATTTACTTTTTTTATTAATATGAACATTATTAACATGTTTTTTTTAATTATGAAAGTTTGCAACATGTAAAAATGTTTGCACCCACAAATGTCTTTCTGGATCATGTTCAACATGTACTAAAAATACAAGGGTGCACTGCAAAAGTATGACCAAGTACAGACTACATGAGAAAACAATAAAAAAAATGCATTTTTATGAGTGAAAATTCATGAGCTTTTGTTAGAATGAGATGACACGCCTATTACTTTTAGGTATATTTCAAGATACGCAAAGGGGATTTAGGTAAACTGGCTACATAATTCACTGGGGCGCCATCCATCATTTTTAGCGGGAGACAGAAAATGAATCACCCACTATCCGAACCATTGGCCCCGTCCATTTATCCCGGGTGAATAGAGTTGTACCTTGTGGTCGCGACACATTTTGTTCCTTTTTGCGGTTAATCTCTTTATTTCACTTTGTTTTTGGATGAATGTTTAGTTAACTGTGAAATCCAAATATTTAAAAACTTGTTATGACATTTTAAAAGTATTCATGTATTTTTTTAAAAATCACACTTTTTTCAATATCATGAATTCCAAAAAGGTGTTCATGTAATTTAAAAATTATTGTGTAACTCAAGTACTGTTGATGTCCTTTCTAAATATGTTCATGTAATTTTAGAAATCTTCATATTATTTAAATAGTGTTCAAACCTTTACAAAATTATTCGTGTGATTTAAAAGTGTTCACACATTTTAGAAAAGATGTAGTACTTGTGAAAAAACATTCACCTCCTTTAGAAACTATTCACGTAAATTTAATAAGAGTTCTTTAACTTTAATCAAATTTTCATGTATCACAAAATGTTAGTGTTTGTGCATCTACAAATAGTGTTCATGACTTATAGCAGAAACATGCATGGAATGTGAAAAAATAAGAGAGAAATGAATAAAGAAAACCAAAAACGAAAAGGCAGATGGAAAACAGAAATTGAAAAAAAAAACAGGAATAAATTAAAAACAAAAACAAAAAAAGGAACGAAAAATAAAAATGTAAAAAGCATAAAATATATAAAAAGGAAGGATACAAAGGAAAATAAAAAACCCAGGAAAACCGCCTGGCTACCTCTTCTACTGGGCCTTGGTCCATGTTACGCGTATGCCGACAACAAATTTGCTATTTGGAAGAATTCTCATAGCCCCCCTTTTGAAGTTTAAGGTGACACCCTCCTCTCCTATATCGGTCCACAAATTTGTTTTTATTTTTCAAAATATGTTTTTTTTGTAAAACAGATTTAAGAATTGAAAAGCAACGGGTTTACTTATAAAATACGTATATTTTAAAAAGTTCACCGTCTACTCGAAAATGTTCACCATGCCTTAAAGGTGATTGTCATGTATTTAAACTGTGTTCATATTTGAAAAATATTCATAGTATATTTTGAAAATATTTATTGTGTATTTTTAAAAATCTCTTCGTACAAAAATAAAAAAATATATTTTCAAAACAAGAAGGAGATAAAAACAAGAGAAAAATCCGAGCACCAAAAAAAAAAACCCCCCCCCCCCCCCCCCCCCCCCCAAAAAAAAGAACAAAATCTGCAAAACCCGGCCTAAACCCAAAAGCACAGAGAAAAAAATATATTTCTAAAAAGAACATGAAAAATCCGGCTGAAAATAGGTAAAATGAGCACCTACGCTTCGGAAGCACACGCGCGCGCCCATTCGTTTTCGGTTTTTCGCTATTTCGTCTCAGCACGCTCATTTCGTGTACTTTCGTATACTCGGGAGTCTGCTCTACATGTTCTCGCTGCCTGAATCCATCGTGGGCAAGAAATCGATTGCAGTTCCACTATGTGCTACTACTAGCTATAGCTAGCCGTGTTGCTCCTTCATACTCTCCCACAGTACTACTACTACAGAACGCAAAGCCTAGAACGGAAAAGGTACTATCTAGTGCTGCCAGTGTCCATTGGGTTGGCTGTGGTGACACACGAGAAAAAGGCAGGAGGAGAGGAGACGAGGAGGCATGATCAAAGCGAGCGGCAGCAGGGGAGGCCGGGGAGGAAAAGAAAAGAAAAGAAGAACTGAAAAGTCATGACCCGTCTTGATGTGACACCTCCTACTCCTGGCAGGCCTGCCCCCCAGGCTATCAGCCATCAGGTCAGGAGGCTCTGCTGCTTCCTGCGGCTGCATGCTGCGATCGCTGCCCCGTATTATTGGTTCGTTAAGCTAGCAGCGATGCGACACGGTGCTTCACCAGCTTTCCGGGGAGCATCAGTCTGCTCCCTGAATAAAGACTACTACTTTCTCTTGCGTAGAAATAAAGACCAAGTATTCTACCCCTGCCAAGGAATTTCCTTTTACCCCGTGCGTAAGCAATCCGCGCTAGCCTTTTTTGACGTGCAGTTAAGAAAACACCGGACAATGTGCAATCATGCTTCATGATATAACAGCAACTCCAACGCGCCACCCAAGCGGACGCGAGCTTTATCCGCTTTTCGTCCGTTTGAATCGGCCAGACGGACGTGCGCGTCCGGTTTTTCATTTGGGTCGGCAGGTACGTCCAACGGGAGGCCGACCTATTTATGCCGACGTGGCAGAAACTAAGGAATTAAGCATAATTATACATAAATGGTCGGTTAAACGCCGGCCAAAGTCCACTTAAACATAACTAGAAAATTAAAAACTCTAAATAAACGCCCACACGCTGCCCTAGTACACCGTCTTGCCCTTGCCCCTGCCCTGCCCGTCGTCGTCGCCGCCGCCGCCGGTGAGGTCAATGAAGACGGGGGAAGGCCCAGCCCGCCCGAACGCGGATTGATAGGCGGCCAGGGCAGCCTCCTCCGGCGTCTGCTGCGGTGGCGGCATAGCGGCAAGGCAGGCGCGCTCCTCCTCCTCCTCCTCAAGCCGCAGAGCCTCTTCGTCAAGGCGCAGCATCTGCTCATATTGCATTTGCCGCTCGCCGTCGGCCCCCTCCTTGGCGAGCCAATGCGCCTTCCAACGCTCAAGGTGGGCCGCGCTAGCCTTTCTGATGTGCAGTTAAAAAAACACTGGACAATGTGCAAGCTTCATGATAGAGCAACTCCAACTCGCCGACCAAACGGACGCGCACTTTGTCTGCTTTTCGGCCGTTTGGATCGCCGTCCGCTCGGGGTTCGCCTTGTTTATGTTTTGGGTCGGTCGTGCGCCCAGCACGCGCGACCTATTTCATGTCCGCGCATAAAATTTAAAAGGCCCGTGGTCATATCATATGCCAGCGGCCATGCCGTCGCCCAAAGTTCATGCCGACACCATGCCAATGGCCGGCATACAATGTCAACCTCCAAAAAAACACCACACAGTTCATGCTGGCGCACTTGCCAGTGGCCGGCACACATGCCAGCACACAAAAAAGGGGCGGGAATTCGACCATGCCATCTCGGCCGTGGTCATGCCAACACACTTGCCGGCATACAGAAAAGGGATGGCGCTCTCCGCCATAGATCACTCGTCGTCGAACTTGAACATGTCAGCCTGCATCTTCTCGAAGCATGGCCTCTTCCTCGGCGACACGGTGTTCAGGTCCACCTTCATGATCTCCACCCCCGTCATCATGCCAGCGAGCGCCACTTCTTTCGCCTTGGTCTTGGCATTGGCGGCCTCGATCTCGAGCATCTTGGCTTGCTTCTCCGCCTCCATCTCAAGCATCCTGACTTGCTTCTCCGCCTCCATCTCAAGCCTCCTCCTTCGTATCTCCATGAAGGTGTTCATTTGCTCTTCCTTGTCTTGCCGGCGCTTCTCCTCCCTTGTGTCCTTTTTTGCTCATCATGCCCTCCGCGGTTGCAAGCAAGGCGATCGATGCCACATCGCGCTTGTCGTCCTTCTTGGAGTTGGTCTTCCCCCGCGGTCGTGGCTTTTCGCCCTCCCCAACCTCCTCCACGGCTGCCTTCCCCCCACGCGCCATGAGAGCGGCATATTGCGCCTTGAACTTCTCCTCCCCGTTGATGACCATCCAACAATGGGAGAGCTTGAAGGACTTGCCGTCGTGTTGGACCTTGAATGGCTCCAAAGCTTGGAATGCCTACAAATGAATAGAATGCAAGCATATGGGCAAATGGATATGTAAATGGACATGCAATCATAAACGGGAATGGAAACGAAGAGGGGCGCATGTATACCATATCTTGCATGCCGATGCCGCTCACGGGGCGTGCCTTGACGCTATCAAGGGTGGCACAAAATTTGTTGCGCTCTTGTTGTATCACCCTCCATCGCTTCGAAAGGGACACCCACCCACGCTTGCTATGCATTTGGTATGACGCAAACTTCTTGCGTTCATGGAACTCACGATGAATATGAATCCAAAAGGTTGATGCCTTTTGTTTGGCGCCGACCTTGGGGTCTTGCCCAATGTCCCTCCAGCAGTCATACAGCTTGTCCTCGGACGACGTGTATGCCTTCGTCTGCTTGCTCTTGCGCTTCGACTTCGTCCCGGCTTGGTTGGCGAGCTCCTCCTCGAACAAAGGCTCCCCATCAATGTCCATTTCATCCTCCTCCTTGAGGCCGTAGTCCTCCGGGAACTCCTGGTCGAGCGAGAAGCCACCTAGGCCAACCTGATCTTCCATGAAGGCGTCATGCATGCCAACTTGATCATAGGTCGCCGGCGTGAATGGTGCTCGGCCGTCTTGGCTTTGGGTCTCATCGAGATCGTAGGCAGCCGCGGCGGCACCGCCAGTGGAGCCAGCAGCCACCGCACCACCTTTGAAGATGATGTTCTCGATGATGAAATGGTTGGCCGTTTCATCATCGCCGACCGCAGGCATTCTGTCGAACAGGTTGCGGTTGTCGGGGAGCACGTCGGTGATACGTCTCCAACGTATCTATAATTTATGAAGTATTCATGCTGTTATATTATCATTCTTGGATTTTTTACAATCATTTTATAGCAACTTTATATCATTTTTTGGGACTAACCTATTGACATAGTGCCCAGTGCTAGTTGCTGTTTTTTGCTTGTTTTTTACTTCACAGGAAATCAATATTAAACGGAGTCCAAACGCAGCAAAAAATTTTGGAGAATTTTTTTGGACCAGAAGACCCAGGATGGGCTAAAAAGTACCAGAGGGGAGGCCCGAGGTGGGCACAACCCACCTGGGCGCGCCCAGGAGCCCAGGCGCGCCCAGGGGGGTTGTGCCCCCCTCGATGACCTCCCGCACCGCCTCTTCGCCCTATAAATTGCCAAATATTCCAAAAATCCTCGGGGTAACTCTAGATCAGAAGTTTCGCCGCCGCAAGCCTCTGTAGCCATGAAAAACCAATCTAGACCCCGTTCCGGCACCCTGCCGGAGGGGGAAATCATCACCGGTGGCCATCTTCATCATCCCGGAGGCCACCATGATGAGGAGGGAGTAGTCTATCTTCGGGGCAGAGGGTTTGTACCAGTAGCTATATGTTTAATCTCTCTCTCTCTCTCTTTCGTGTTCTTGAGATGGCACGATCTTGCTGTATCGTAGGCTTTGTTAATGTAGTTGGATCATATGGTGTTTCTCCCTCTCTATCTTGTTGTGATGAATTGAGTTTTCCCTTTGAGATTTCGTTCTTATCAGATTGAATATTTTTATGGATTTGAGAGCACTTGATATATGTCTTGCATATGAATACTCGTGGTGACAATGGGGTATTATATTGATTCACTTGATATATGTTTTGGCACTCAACTCACGGATTCCCGAGGTGACATTGGGGTAATCTATGCATAGGGGTTGATGCACGTTTTCATCCTACTTTCTCAGGTAGAAATCTTGGGGACTCTTTGAGGTTCTTTGTGTTGGATTGAGTATTATGAATCTGAATTTGCTTTGGTGTTATTCTAGTACGAACTCTTGATAGATCGATCGGAAAGAATAACTTGGTATTATTTTAGTACGAACTCTTGATAGATCGATCGGAAAGAATAACTTGGTGTTATTTTAGTACAAACTCTTGGATAGATCGATCGGAAAGAATAGCTACAAAGAATTTCTTCTTATGTTCTCCACTAGATAAGAACTTTTGAGTGATTCTTCATCGCACTTTGAGGGATGGTTATATGATCCAATTAGATTAGCATTGTTGAGAGATTGCACTAGCAAAACTACGGACCCTATGCCTTGTTGTCAAGCATTGCAATACCGTTTGTGCTCACTTTTATCGTTCGCTACCTTGTTGTTTTTATTTATTCAGATTATAAAATATATTTCTACAATCCATATTACACTTTTATCACCATCTCTTCACCGAACTAGTGCACCTATACAATTTGCCACTGTATTGGGTGTGTTGGGGACACAAGAGATTTCTTGTATTTGGTTGCAGGGTTGTTTGAGAGAGACCATCTTCATCCTACGCCTCCCATGGATTGATAAACCTTAGGTCATCCACTTGAGTGAAAATTGCTACTGTCCTACAAAACTCTGCGCTTGGAGGCCCAACACAAGTCTACAAGAATAAAGTTGCGTAGTAGACATCAAGCTCTTTTCTGGCGTCGTTGCCGGGGAAGTGAGTACTTGAAGGTAAGTCTTTAGATCTTGCAATTGAATCTTTTAGTTTCTTGTTTTATCACTAGTTTGGTTTATAAAAGAAAACTACAAAAAAAAATGGAATTGAGGTTGCATCATATTGTTCATCTTTATAATGTCTTTCGTGAAAATGATGGAAAGGAAAATTGTGCTCAATTGATAGAGGAAGAATTCTATAATATGTTTGACAAAAAATCTTTGAATGTTGAGCATGATTGCAATGTTGTTGGTATGAACTCTTTGAATATCCAAAGCTACAAGCTTGGGGATGCTATATTTGATGAAGATGATATTTTTACTCCCCCATGTTTTGATGAGAAAATTTATTATGATGAAAGCATGCCTCCTATTTATGATGATTATATTGATGAAAGTGGGTTTGGAAGAGTGTCAACTCTAGGTACAAATCCCACTATTTTGGAGGGTGTTGAATCTTATTGTGATAATTATGAAAGTGGATTTGGAGAGGTCATGACTTTATTTAGTGATGAATCCACTATTTTGGAAGAGGTTTCAATTGACTATGACAACAAAGTTACTATCTATGATGATTATGGTGATGACATGTATGCTATAAAGAATAATGATAACCATGAAACTTGTCATCATGATTTTAATTTTCAATCCCACGATAGTTATTTTGTTGAGTTTGCTCGCACTACTATTCATGAGAATATATTTGCTTATGTGGAGAGTAATAAATTTTTTATGCATGTGGATCATGAAAAGAATGCTTTATGTGATAGTTATATTGTTGAATTGATTCATGATGCTACTGAAAGTTATTGTGAGAAAGGAACATATGCTTGTAGGCTTCTCACTAATATCAAGTTTTCTCTCTTTATGTTGAAAGTTTTGAAGTTGCACTTGTTTTGCCTTCCTATGCTAGTTGATTCTTGTTCCCATAAGTTGTTTGCTCACAAAATACCTATGAATAGGAAGTGGGTTAGACTTAAATGTGCTAGTCATATGCTTCATGATGCTCTTTTCATGTTTCAATTCTTATCTTTTATGTGAGCATCATTAAAATCATCATGCCCAGCTAAAAAGGCATTAAAGAAAAGCGCTTGTTGGGAGACAACCCAACACTTTTACCTACTGTTTTTATGTGTTCACATGATTAAGCTACTGTAGTAATCATGTTTTATAGCTTTTGTTTCAATAAAGTGCCAAGTAAAGCCTTTGGGATAGTGTGGATGATAGTTGACTTGATTCTGTGCAAAAATAGAAACTTTTGCATCCAGTAGAGAAATTCCTATCTTTTACTGGAAAGTGGAAAATTTGTAAGTTTTTACAGTTGATGGGTATACAAATTTGCTACGTTTTCCTAATTTTTTAGAATTTTTGGAGTTACAAAAGTGTGACCTTAATTCAGATCTTTATGTACTGTTCTGTTTTTGACAGATTCTATTTGCAATGCATAGTTTGCTTGTTTTATGGTTTATATGGCTTATATTGCTTAATATAAATTGTGGAAATTGTAGAGTACAGTAGGAATTGTGTGATATCAATTATGAATCTTATTTTGACAGTACCAAAGTGAATGATTTGTCTTTATCATACTAACCCATCTCACGAAGTTCCGTTAAGTTTTGTGTGATTGAAGTTTTCAAGTTTTGGGTGAGATATCGATATGAGGAGAATAAGAAGTGACAAGACCCTAAGCTTGGGGATGCCCAAGGCACCCCAAGTTAATATTCAAGGAAGATCCAAGCAACTAAGCTTGGGGATGCCCCGGAAGGCATCCCCTCTTTCGTCTTCAACATTTTCGGTAACCTCACTTGGAGCTACATTTTGATTCGTCACATGATATGAGTTTTGCTTGGAGAATCATTTTATTTTATTAGGATTTGCTTTCTTTTATTTATAATAATGTTTTGCATCTCTTACTTCAATAAAAGTGGCAAGTATAGCCTTTGTTATGCTTATTTTGCAAGTCTATGAGTTGCTGTTTCAAAACAGAAAGTTTGTCGCTGTTGCAAAAATTCCCGAGAAAATTCAGAATGTAATAAAATGTTGATTTTTTTCAAAATAAGCTCTGATAAATTTTCTACAGCGTGCTAAATTTTCAGAATTTTTGGAGTTAGATAAGTATGAATACTCTTGCATCCTTTACAGACTGTCCTGTTTTGGCAGATTGCTGTTATGTTTGCATTGTTTGCATATGTTTGCTTGTTTAATGATTCTATTTGAGGATAGAACTATTAAATATGCAGAGGCATTTAGTATGCAATGTTAAATAACAATTTTAGTGATTTGCTACAGTAGAGAATGATAAAGTTTTTGCATTGATTTATACTAACTTATCTCACGAGTTCTTGTTGAGTTTTGTGTGGATGCAGTTTTTAAGATTTAGGGAAACCGTGATTTAAAAGGAATGAAGAAGACACAAAAGCTCAAGCTTGGGGCATCCCAAGTTAATAATCCAAGAGGTCTCAAGCATCTAAGCTTGGGGATGCCCTGGTAGGCGTCCCACCTTTCTTCATGAACAACTATCGGTTAGTATTGGTTGAGCCTAAGTTTTTGCTTCTTCACATGAGTTGTGCTTTTCTTAGAATGTCATTTTATTTTGTTTTTCTTGCTGTTTTAATAAAATACTTAGATCTGAAAGTTTTTAAATAAAATAGAGTCCTCAAATAGCTACCCATTTACTTAACTACTCGTTTGACCTTCACTTATATCTTTTTTGGAGTAGTTTGTCATTTACTCTTGTGCTTCACTTATATCCTTTGAGTAAATTGTTGAATGAATTGAATATCATGAAGTTGAAATTATATGTTCATATCATGCCTAGTAGTAGCTTCACATTGGGTTTAGTGAGTGAAATCTTTTGAAGCTTGACAATCACAATATTGGTCATACAAGCAATTCATGAATGATTAGTATAAGGAAGA
The DNA here is from genome assembly GCA_011799875.1 of Thinopyrum elongatum. Taxonomy (NCBI): domain Eukaryota; kingdom Viridiplantae; phylum Streptophyta; class Magnoliopsida; order Poales; family Poaceae; genus Thinopyrum; species Thinopyrum elongatum. Next base: position 221,382,246 of record CM022301.1, on the reverse strand, counting down.
GAACTTTCACATACAAATATATTATCTTGGACATCTTCTATGATTGTGAATACCCATTAATTATTTTCAAACTTGAGCAAATTAGTTGAAGTTGGACAAGGAAAACAACGTAATGGGTTATGTTTGGGCATATTTGCATAGAAGTTATATTGTTATGGATCCTCCAACATGTGGTGTTTGCCTAGGATCCTTTGCTAGCCAAAAATTCGTACTAAGTAGAGATACTACTTGTGCATCCAAAAACCCTTAAACCCAGTTTCTTGCCATGAGTGTCCACCATACATACCTATGGATTGAATAAGATCCTTCAAGTAAGTTGTCATCGGTGCATAAAGCAGTAAAAATTGCTCCTAAAAATGTTTGATCTTTTATTGTAAGGGAAAATTGAGCGTTGTACGAACTTGTGATGGCAAAGTAATAAAAGCGATGGACTGCATAATAAAGGTTGCTATCATAAGGGGCAATATAATGTGACGTTCCTTTGCATTAAGAGCTTGGGCATCCAAAAATAAAAAGCGCATGACAACCTCTGCTTCCCTCTGCGAAGGGCCTATCTTTTACTTTTCAGTATTTACTTTTATGCAAAGAGTCAATAGTATGAATTCTCATTTCAACCTCACCTATTCTCTAGTTGGCAAGCATCGTGTGGTGGGGAAAGATCTAGGCACATATGACCAGTCAAATATATTTCATCATGATTTATTATTGTTGACAATTATCTCAACGATAAATGAGTTGGGAGGCAAAATATTAAGCCCCTATATTTCTCTGTGTTCGATGGATGCCATATGTTCTAAGAATATGCTTTGAGTACTAGCAATCATGGAAGACTATATGATGATTGAGTATGTGGAGCTCTTACTTAGACTCTGCTGAATAAGTTGAATCGCAATTATTTGGTGACTAAGAATATAGGTTGTTGAGTTTCAAGATAATTCATTGTTTGAACCTTAACATGTGAATTGGTTGCTACTTTAACATGAGAAGTTTTATGAGAAAGAATTTCTGTTATGATGCTAGGAAAAGTGATTGAAATTATCATTGATCAAACTTATGCACTTTGCTAGCATTCACACTTCATAAATTATTTCTTTTATCATTTACCTACTCGAGGACGATTAGGAATTAAGCTTGGGGATGCTGATACATCTCCAACGTATCTATAATTTATGAAGTATTCATGCTGTTATATTATCATTCTTGGATGTTTTACAGCCATTTTATAGCAACTTTATATCATTTTTTTGGACTAACCTATTGACATAGTGCCCAGTGCCAGTTGCTGTTTTTTGCTTGTTTTTCACTTCGCAGGAAATCAATATCAAACAGAGTCCAAACGCAGCGAAAATTTTTGGAGAATTTTTTTGGACCTGGGCTAAAAAAGTACGAGAGGGGAGGCCCAAGGTGGGCACAACCCACCTGGGCGCGCCCAGGGGGGTTGAGCCCCCCTCGGTGACCTCCCGCACTGCGTCTTTGCCCTATAAATTGCAAAATATTCCAAAACCCTCGGGGTAACCCTAGATCAGAAGTTCCGCCGCCGCAAGCCTCTGTAGCCATGAAAACCCAATCTAGACCCCGTTCCGGCACCCTGCCAGAGGGGGAAATCATCACCGGTGGCCATCTTCATCATCCCTGAGGCCACTATGATGAGGAGGGAGTAGTCCACCCTCGGGGCTGAGGGTTTGTACCAGTAGCTATGTGTTTAATCTCTCTCTCTCTCGTGTTCTTGAGATGGCACGATCTTGATGTATCGCGGGCTTTGTTAATATAGTTGGATCATATGGTGTTTCTCCCTCTCTATCTTGTTGTGATGAATTGAGTTTTCCCTTTGAGATTTTGTTCTTATCGGATTGAATATTTTTATGGATTTGAGAGCACTTGATATATGTCTTGCATACGAATACCCATGGTGACAATGGGGTATTATATTGATTCACTTGATATATGTTTTGGCATTCAACTCGCGGATTCCTGAGGTGACATTGGGGTAATCTATGCATAGGGGTTGATGCACGTTTTCATCCTACTTTCTCAGGTAGGAATCTTGGGGACTCTTTGAGGTTCTTTGTGTTGGATTGAGTATTATGAATCTGAATTTTCTTTGGTGTTATTCTAGTACGAACTCTTGATAGATCGATCGGAAAGAATAACTTGGTATTATTTTAGTATGAACTCTTGATAGATCGATCAGAAAGAATAACTTGGTGTTATTTTAGTACGAACTCTTGGATAGATCGATCGGAAAGAATAGCTACAAAGAATTTCTTCTTATGTTCTCCGCTAGATAAGAACTTTGGAGTGATTCTTCATCGCACTTTGAGGGATGGTTATATGATCCAATTAGATTAGCATTGTTGAGAGATTGCACTAGCGAAAGTACGGACCCTAGGCCTTGTTGTCAAGCATTGCAATACCGGTTGTGCTCACTTTTATCGTTCGCTACCTTGCTGTTTTTATTTATTCAGATTATAAAAATATATTTCTACCATCCATATTACACTTTTATCACCATCTCTTCGCCGAACTAGTGCACCTATACAATTTGCCATTGTATTGGGTGTGTTGGGGACACAAGAGATTTCTTGTATTTGGTTGTAGGGTTGTTTGAGAGAGAACATCTTCATCCTATGCCTCCCACGGATTGATAAACCTTAGGTCATCCACTTGAGGGAAAATTGCTACTGTCCTACAAAACTCTGCGCTTGGAGGCCCAACACAAGTCTACAAGAATAAAGTTGTGTAGTAGACATCAGTCGGCTGGCATCTCCCGCGGGTGTTTCCTCGCCCCTCCGAATGATGATCCACTGGCCATCGGCGTGGCGTTGAGGTCGATGGACATGAGCGAGGGCATGGACGGCGCCACCACGCTCACCTCTGGCGAGCATACCCAAAAGAAGTGGGAGGCTTGCGGATAGACGTGAAAGCCGGGAATCGGGTGTGTGGCGGACGCGCGCGGTGACTCTGGCAGCACCATCCAAGGAAATGCGGATGAGCCCGTGCTGGCCGTGGCCACAGCGGCGCTGACGAGCCCTGTTGACCAGGGTTTAACCCTAGGTAGATCAGGGCCTCCCTAGTTGCCGCGGCGACTCGAACATTGGTTTCCTCCTGCTGTGCGGCGATGATGAGGGCGGTGACAGCCGCTGCTTCGTCCCTTGTGTCCGCCGCGTGCCTCTGATCCTTCCTCTTGGTCGACTGCACGGCCCGCTCCTCGGGCGTCAGCTGCTTCTTCTTCTTGGGAGGTGCGATGGTCTTGCGGGGTGCGTGGGGCTTGCCTTTGCCAGAGGGGACGGAGGTGAGGCTGGACAAGGCAAGGCTGGCAGTGGCATCGAGGGTTGGCGCGTCATCCATGGCGAGCGGCCGGGAATGCGAGCGGGCGGGAGGTTTTGGGGAAGTGGAGGGAAATGGTGGTCGTTATGCCACCGACTGACGGGCCAGGGGGAGGAGTAGGTGTGCGTCGCACGCATCCGCTTTGTGTCCGTGCCGATGCGAATCAGAGTCACAATTGGGCGGGGAATGGGTTGGCAGGTGGATGAAAAGCGGGAGCGTGTCCGTTTGGGTCGGTGCGTTGGGCTGACTTTTCTGTCCGCGGCGACCCAAACGGACATGCGCGGACAAAATGGGTCAGCGCGTTGGAACACACCGACCCAAACGGACGCGCGCTTTGTCCGCTTTTCGTCCGTTTGGGTCGGCGCCTGCTCGGCGTCCGCCCCATTTTCATTTTGGGTCGGCCATGCGCCCAATGCACGCGGCCCATTTCGTGTCCGCGCATAAATTTAAAAGTCCCGTGGCCATAGATCATGCCCGCGGCCATGCTGTCGCCCAAAGTTCATGCCAGCGGCCTGCAAACAATGCCAGCCTCCAAGAAAACCACTACACAGTTCATTCCGGCACACTTGCCAGTGGCCGACACACGTGCCAACACACAAAAAGGGGCGTGAATTCGATCACGCCATCTCGACCGTGGTCATGCCAGCACACTTGCCGGCATACAAAAAAGGGATGGAGCTCTCCACCATAGATCACTCATCGTCGAACTTGAGCATGTCGGCCTGCATCTTCTTGAACTATGGCATCTTCCTCGGCGACACGGTGTTCAAGTCCACCTTCATGATATCCACCCCCGTCATCATGCTAGCGAGCGCCACTTCTTTCGCCTTGGTCTTGGCATTGGCGGCCTCGATCTCGAGCATCTTAGCTTGCTTCTCCGCTTCCATCTCAAGCATTCTGGCTTGCTTCTCCGCCTCCATCTCAAGTCCCCTCCTTTGGATCTCCGTGAAGGGGTTCATTTGCTCTTCCTTGTCTTGCCGACCCTTCTCCTCCCTTGTGTCATCTTTGCTCATCATGCCCTCCAAGGTTGCAAGCAAGGCAAGCGACGTCGCATCGCGCTTGTCCTCCTTCTTGGAGTTGGTCTTCTCCCACGGCCGTGGCTTTTCGCCCTCCCCAAGCTCCTCCATGGCTGCCCTCCCCCCACACACCATGAGGGTGGCATATTGCGCCTTGAACTTCTCCTCCCCGTTGATGACCATCCAACAATGGGAAAGGTGGAAGTACTTGCCGTCATGTTGGACCTTGAATGCCTCCAAAGCTTGGAATGCCTACAAATGAATAGCATGCAAGCATATGGGCAAATGGATATGCAAATGGACATGCAAGTATAACCGGAATGGAAACGAAGAGGGGCGCATGTATACCATATCTTGCATGCCGATGCCTCTCACGGGGCGTGCCTTGATGCTCTCAAGGGTGGCACAAAACTTGTTGCACTCTTGTTGTATCACCCTCGATCGCTTCAAAAGGGAAACCCACCCATGCTAGCTTTGCATTTGGTACGGCACAAACTTCTTGCGTTCCTCGAACTTACGATGAACACGAATCCAAAATGTTGATTCCTTTTGTTCGGCGCCGACCTTGGGGTCTTGCCCAATGTCGCTCCAACACTCACAAAGGAGCTTGTCCTCGGACGCCGTGTATGCCTTCGCTCACTTGCTTTTGTGCTTCTTGTTTGCGTCGGCTTGGTTGATGATCTCGTACTCGAAAAAAGGCTCACCGTCGATGTCCATTTCATCCTCTTCCACGAGGCCGTAGTCCTCTGGGAACTCGTGGTCGAGCGGGAAGCCGCCGAGGCCGACCTGATCTTCCATGAAGGTGTCATGCATGACAACTTGATCATAGGTCGCTGGCGTGAATGGCACTCGGTCGTCTTGGCTTTGGGTCTCATCGGGATCGTAGGCAGCCGCGTGGCACCGCCAGCAGAGGCAGCGGACGCCTGAAAGTGCAACTAATCCCCGGGTGGTTTTGGTAATTCATAACAACATATAGCTCATTGAACTAATATCCATTCAAGATAAATATTTCAGGAAGTTCAATGAATGGCATGGCATGGACTAGAGATGTGGACCCCTCAAAATGCTAAGGACATATATTGGTAAAAGCTCAAGACTCTTCATCTTTGTTTTAGTGATCCAAGATCCCATTGAGTCCATAGGAAAGCCAATGCTATTAAAAGGGGATGAGGTGTTGCTTAATGGCTTACTTGCTCAAATGCTTAATGATATTGCTCCAAAACCCTCAACCACTTTCTCCATCCAAATATGTCAAAACCCTAAACTCCAACTCGGCCCCACCGATTCTTTCTATTCGGCGCCACCGAGTTCATATGACATAGCCATAGCCAGAAACCCTAACAGTTCGGTCACACCGATACGGATCTCGGTCTCACCGAGATGGCCTTGCCAACTCACTGTTATCAGTTGCAATTATTTTGGTCTCATCGAAATTGCAATCGGTCTCACCAAGATGGCTTGACCAATTTTCTGTTGCCCTATTGCTTCACTTCGGTCTCACCGAATTGATGCAATCGGCGCCACCGAGATGAGGTTTGCCCTAAGCCCTAGCACATCGGTCCCACCGAGATTCCTAACGCTCACATTTTTGAACTAATCGGTGCCACCGAGTTTAGCTATTCGGTCTCACCGAGATGGGTCAAATGTGTGTAACGGTTGGATTTTGTGTGGAGGCTATATATACCCCTCCACCCTGTCTCCATTTGTGAGAGAGCCATCAGAACGTGTCTACACTTCCACCATATATTTTCTAAGAGAGAACCACCTACTCATGTGTTGAGATCAAGATATTCCATTCCTACCACAAGAATCTTGATTTCTAGCCTTCCCCAAGTTGCTTTCCACTCAAATCATCTTTCCACCATATCTAAATCTGTGAGAGAGAGTTGAGTGTTGGGGAGACTATCATTTGAAGCACAAGAGCAAGGAGTTCATCATCAACACACCATTTATTACCTTTTGGAGAGTGGTGTCTGTCTCCTAGATTGGTTAGGTGTTGCTTGGTAGCCTCCGTCAAGATGTGGAGTTGAACCAACAAGTTTGTAAGGGCAAGGAGATCGCCTACTTCGTGAAGATCTACCCGAGTGAGGCAAGTCCTTCATGGGCGATGACCATGGTGGGATAAACAAGGTTGCTTCTTCGTGGACCCTTCATGGGTGGAGCCCTCAGTGGACTCGTGCAACCGTTGACTCGCGCAACCATTACCCTTCGTGGGTTGAAGTCTCCATCAACGTGGATGTACGATAGCACCACCTATCGGAATCACGCCAAAAATCCTCGTGTCTCCATTGCGTTTGCTTTCTCCAAACCCTTCCCTTTACCTTCATATGCAATGTTTTACTTTCCGCTGCTAGACTCTTAGAATTGCATGTGTATGTTGATTGCTTGACTTGTGCTAATTGCTAAAATCTGCCCACAACTAAAATTGGGAAAATGTTAGATTTTTATTTGGTCAAGTAGTCTAATCACCCCCCTCTAGACATACTTTCAATCGTACAAGTGGTATCAGAGCTTTGGTTTCCTTTTGACTTGATTTCCATAGCTTTGGTGATCATAGCCTTGGTTTCACAACCTAGGAGAGTATGGCGTCTAGCGAGGGAAATTACCACCGTAGAGGTCCTTACTTTGATGGTACTAATTTTGCTAGTTGGAAGCATAAGATGAAAATGCATATTCTTGGTCATAACCCCGCCATTTGGGTTGTTGTGCGTATTGACTTGCAAGGTGATTTCTTTGAGGATGGAAAAGAACCAGATCGTGAAGCGACAGCGGAAGAAATGAAGATGTTGCAATACAATGCTCAAGCTTGCGATATTCTCTTCAATGGATTGTGCCCCGAAGAATTCAACAAAATCAGCCGTCTTGAGAATGCAAAGGAAATTTGGGATACTTTGGTTGATATGCACGAAGGTACTGAGTCCGTCAAGGAATCCAAGTTGGATGTGCTCCAAAGTCAACTTGACAAGTTCAAGATGAAGGATGGTGAAGGAGTCACCGAAATGTACTCTAGGCTTGCTCTCATCACAAATGAGATTGCCGGCTTAGGAAGTGAAGAGATGACCGACAAATTCATCATCAAGAAGATCCTAAGAGCCTTGGATGGAAAATATGATACCGTGTGCACCTTGATCCAAATGATGCCCAATTACAAAGATCTCAAGCCCACGGAAGTCATTGGTAGAATTGTTGCTCATGAGATGTCACTCAAGGATAAAGAAGAGCTCCACAACAAGTCAGGTGGTGCTTACAAAGCTTCAAGTGATGCTCCTACAACATCAAGCGAGAAGCAAGTCTCCAATGAAGAATTGAGCTTAATGGTGAAGAACTTCAACAAGTTCTACAAGAATAGAAGCAAAGAGAGAAGCTCCAAGTCAAGGTCCTACAATGACAAAAGATCTTCTAGTCATGATCGTAATTGCTACAATTATGGAAGACCCGGACACTACTCCAATGAGTGTACGGCTCCCTACAAGAAAAGAGAAGATTCACCAAAAAGGAGGAGTAGAAGAGATGAATCACCTCCAAGAGAGAGAAGGAGTAGATATGAACGTTATGAACGAAGACCCACTCGTAGAAGCAAGGATTCGAAAAAGAAGGACAAGTCATCAAAGAGCTACACAAGACGAAGACATCAAGCTCACGTTGGTGAATGGGTATCCGGTTCCGACTCCGACAACTACTCTAAGAGAAGCTATCACTCCGACTCCGACTATACTCAAGATGAAGGTGTTGCCGGTCTTGCACTTGTGTCATCCAACTCCTACGACATATTTGACTCACCAAATAAAGGAATTGGAAGATGCTTCATGGCTAAAGGCCCTAAGGTATCACACCCCGAGTATGTTGATTTCAATAGTGATGAAGATGATTTGCTAGGTGATGATGATTTACTTGTTGACAACACTAGTGATGAAAACTATGATGAACTTGCTATTAATCATGCTAATCAAGATGAAACGAATGACAATGATAAGAAGGAGATTGAGCATCTAACTAAAGAACTAAACACTCTTAAGTTAGCTCATGAAACAACTCTAGAGGATCATAGAGAGCTCCTAAGCACTCATGAGAAGCTACGCTTCAAGAAGCTAAATTTAGAGCAAGAGCATGGGTTCCTAAAAGCTATCAATGATGATCTTCAAAAGAAGAGTTCTTCTTACATTGCCAAACATTTCCTCTTGTCTACTTGTATGCCACAAGTAAAAACTAGCAATAAGAGCAAGAAAGATTCTTCCTCTATTAGTAACAATAACCATGTTAAATCCAATATTGTTGCTTCTAGTAGTTCTCTTGATTCCACTAACGATTCTCTTAGCCAAGTTACACTTGAGCAAGAAAATAGCTTATTGAAGGGAATTATAGAGAAAGGTGTTTATAAGAGCCTTGCCGGAAGTAAGCAATTTGAAGAAATTGTACGCAAGCAAGGAAGGCACCCGAAGAATCAAGGTGTTGGTTTTGAACGAAAGTTCAATGCCAATGGAGTTGAGTGGGAAGAAGATCAATACCCCAAGACGAAGTTTGTTCCTCAACAAGAGAAGTATTACCCCACTTATTTCAAGGGAACACAAGCTCAAGACGATCTTCCACCACAAGACCACAAGCTAAAAGGCAAGGACAAGCTTCAAGAAGAGATTAACTCATTTGAAAAAGCTCCTAAGGCCATGGTCAAGTGGGTTCCCAAGACTACGTCAAGCTCTACATCATCAAGTATGACTACAACTCCAAGGATTTCCATCAAGTTGATGTGGATCCCAAAGAAGAAGAACTAGAGTGTTCTTGAGGGTGACTCCGCCAACATACTTCATTCATATTCATTTTGGCGAGGACTTGTGCAATCAACTTTCATATCTTGCACTAGTTCATGGAGTCACAAACCCTCTTGTTGGTAAGACAAGGGACAAGGTAACCCAATGCTTTCATGGACATCATCATATGTGCAATTCACTCTATGTCTATGGATATCCTTGTATGTTACTTGTGGGACTAACCCATGTAGGTATTGAAAGTGCAACACTCCAATGGATTGCTCCAAAAAATCTACATCAACATTGAGCATCCACATCTTCAACATCTACATGAAGCCATCATCGACAAAACCCAAGGTTAGTTCATCCCTCTTAGGGGGGATATCACATCTATGGGGAGCTTTGCTCTAAGAATTAAGCTAAAGCAACTCTAATGGTGTGACCACATCAATGCTTTATGTAAAAGTGGTAACCCCACTTGTGCTTAAACGATGAGTATGACCAATGATCAAATGTTCTCATTTGACTCCTAAGTCAATATACTCATATATAGATGACCTAGTCATCGCCAATTGCTTAATAGATGCTAGAATTGTTTGTGCATGCTTTGTCACATGTTTCATTTGCTATCTTATTGTGTGAGCATGTTGGTTGCATAATTTCTCCATTCGAGGACATCCATTTGTGGTTTTGATTGTTTGGTTTTTATTGGCCAAATGGATGGACAAGAATGCCTAAGAACCTTCTCTAGCTATCTATGCTTTTTCTCTTCTCAAACTCTATTCATGCTACATCACAAAAATTGAACAAGTCTTTTTCGGACCCTCCGGGTGAGGAGCACTCGGAGCCACCGATCCGTCAAGGGCTGCCTTCCAAAACCTTCTTGTGAATTTCGGTCAGACCAACACACTCATATTCGTTCTCACCGAAACCACTAGATTGATCTAGGTTTTCATCTCGATGCTACCAATTAGAACTACTCGGTCTCACCGAGTTGCAGTAACTGCACGCATTTTTGCATCTCGGTGCCACCGAGACATTCCATTCGGTATCACCGACAGCATATGGGTATATATACTCCGCAGCCCGTTCGGTTGAAAATTTCTTCAAACCTCTCGAGCCCACGCCCCACTACTGCCGCCCCTTGGTCTCCGGATCATCGCCGTCTCTACCTGTGCGCCTCCATCGCAGGTCTCCGCCACCATCAACGGATTTCTCCACCGCCATTGCCGCCGTAGCGAATCGTCACCGAGTTAGGGTACGGTTCGACCACTTTGTGTCTATTCCCCTTTTTGATTCATTGCATAAAGTTTTTGCCTGCTTTCTTTCCATGTATGAAATCATTCTATCCAGCAAAAAGTTCCTTTAGATTAGATTCGATGAAAAATCTTAGGTTAGGTTTCCGCCAAGCTCATCTCAGACCGACCGAAATGAAGTTTTCGGTCCCACCAATTGACCCTGGCCATTGCACTAAGTACAACCCGGTCTGACCGAAGCGTACTGATCGGTGAGACCAAAAGCGAATTCTCTGTGAAACCCTAGCATCTCGGAGTCACCGAACTGCAACTCGGTCTGACCGATGCAGTATGTTTAGACTCTATTAAGTGCTTTGGTGTCACCGATATTTTCCAATGTTGGGAATATCGCTTATCGGTAACTTATCGGTCGACCCAAGATAAGGGGTAAATCGGCCAGTTTATCGGCATATCTGCCGATTTATCGGTCGATTTATCTTATCGGTCAGACAGCGATAAGCGATAAATCGGCCGATTTATCGGCATATCGGAAGATATCTTGAACAGTGATATTTTCATATCGGTAGCTCCGAAATGCTTTCTGCAGAAAACTAAAACTAAGATTTTGACACAATTTTTTGCAAAACAAGCTACTTTTTGTGATGCTCATCTACTCTGCCCATACCCATCTATTCACATCGTCAGTTTGCTAAGATGTCTGTAGCAAGTGATAGCCAGAATAGATCAGAGGGGCAAGTCAACCTCAGTGAGGGCACAAGCCCAAGTGGAAGCTATGATGAAGGCAGTAGAAGTACTCCCAGCAATCTGCCTAAAGATGCCACTAGACAGAGAAAGAAGAGAACCTCCGAGAGTGATGATGAAGACTTTGTGGTTGAAGAGGAAGTATCCTCAAAGAAGAAGATGCTGAAGAAAGAGTATGCTGCAGCTGCTGCCACCAAGCCAGGTCTTCAAAAGAAACCTCCTGCCAAGAGAGCTCCCATGTCTAAGGCCAGAAGGTCAACTGCTACACAAGAGACTATGGAATTCACTCTTGAGCCAAGAGAGGAAGGAGAAGTTGTTGATGGGAAGAATAAGAGGAAGGTGAGAGTCAAGAAAACCATTGCCAGAGTGATTGGCAGACCATCCATGATGAGGGATGATGACGAGGATGAGGAGGAGGAGGAACCTGCTGCACCCCCAGCCAAAACTCAGAAGTTAATGGCAGATGCCATTAAGACTGGTGCACCCTCCAAGCCCAAGTCCAAAGTTCCACCTGCTGCACCCAAAACTACAGCTCCAAAGAGATCCACCAGGAACATTCCTGCTGCAGAGAAGAACAAGGCCCCAGTGCCAGAAGTTCAAGAAGATGAGGAGCCCCAAGTGCTCAGAAAATTGAAGCCCAAGATTCCAGACCACGATGATGGACATCCAGTGGCTGAGAACATGAAGTTGAGGAAGGATAGTGGTCTGAGACTATGGAGAAAAACTGATCCATATGCTACAAGGAGAAGGACTGCTGTTGATTATCGTTTCCACACCAGAGAACAACAAGACTTCTATGAGACAGTTTTGCTTGACAAGAAGCCAATTGTGAGTGATATGAACTGGTTGTATTGGAAGTACATAGATGCCAATGAGGACTACTTCCCCCATGTTCATGAGAGCTTCAGGTTGACTAGAGTTGATGCCTTTGTTAGACAAGAGCTCACCAAGTGGAATGATGAAATGGTGATGCAATTTTACTCCACTGCACACTTCTATCCAGATGGAAAGATTGTGTGGATGACTGAGGGCACCAGATACCAGTCATCAATCTCAGAGTGGGCTGATCTTATCAATGCCCTAGAAGAAGGAGAAAATCACACAGATGTCTATGGCAATCCCAGGATGGATCATAACACTATGGCTCACATGTACAAGCCCATTCCTAATAAAGCTCTAGAGACTCACAAGTTTGGTTCCATTTATTACTTGCTTGTTGGTTTGGCCACCACCAACTACATCTTGAGGCATACCTTGTTGCCCAAGTCCGGAGATGAGAGAATGATCCATGGCCATTCCATCAACCTGCTGCATCTATTTGACATACCGCAGAAGTTCAAGGTCATGAGTCTGATTGTTGAGACAGTCAAGAGGACAGCTGCAGACCAAAAGAGGTCATGTGGATATGCACCACATATTCAAATGTTGATCAATTCCAAGGTTGGAACTGGCACATATCTGCTTGACAGAGAGCATCTACCTCTTAGGCCAGAATTTGAGGACAATGAAGTGGTGATGGATGCTTCACATCCAACATCAGTTGAGGCCCAGGAGAAGGCTGAGAAGGCAAAGGTTGCCAAAGCAACAAAGGCAACAAGTGCTCTAGATGCTTCCATAGTCAATCTCAAGACAAAGCCAGATCAACTGACATATCTGCTAGAAGCAACTCTGAGGATTGAGAAGAGTTTGGCCAACTTAACCAAGAATCAGGAGAGCCTACGGCGGATTGTTGAAGACAAGATGTATAATCTTGATGTTAAGGTCACAGAGATTCAATCCATTGTTGAGAAGTTGCGAGATGATGCCGAGGATAGAGATGATGGACCTACCACTGACAGATTCTAGACAGTGCCAAGGGCACAGAGGTCTACTACTGAGCCAGTTGCAGTCACTAGGCCTACTCACTCTGCTCCTGCCGCCACTGCCATAGTGTCACCACCAGTGTCAACCCCTCTTGCTCAACAGACATCAGCTGAAGCATTTGCAGAAGCCGTTCTCTCAACTCCATCTACGCACACCGGAGCAACAAGCCAGAAGACCCCTTCAGGTGCTCTCGGTGATCATGCCTAGAGTGTCGTATAACACTATACGTTTTCAAATTTTTTTGGTAACTTGTTGCCAAAGGGGGAGAAAGTGTATAGATCATAGGCTTCGAGAGAGAGTCTTTTGCGTCTTTGTTGGTTTTTATTTGCCTTGCTACTTCGTTTGCTTGATGCTACTTATTGTGTTATGCTCATGAGATACCTTGTGTAATCATGTGTTTGATCATACCATGCTTAATGTGTGCTTACATGCCTATCTCTATGATTGTGCATGTTATTTTACTCTTATCATTTTGTGCGCTCCACCAAGATGTATGTGACATGGAAGAGTGACCCATGATCCTAATCGATTGTGCATTTGCATTCAAATGCAAATTTTAAATAATGCACAAATTTAGGGGGAGCTCTTTCTTATCACATACATCTCAAAGCAACGATGTATTTCATTCATTTTATCATTTGTCGAAGCTTTGATCTATATGTTGTCATCCATTACCAAAAAGGGGGACATTGAAAGTGCAACTAATCCCCGGGTGGTTTTGGTAACTCATAACAACATATAGCTCATTGAACTAATATCCATTCAAGATAAATATTTCAGGAAGTGCAATGAATGGCATGGCATGGACTAGAGATGTGGACCCCTCAAAATGCTAAGGACATATATTGGCAAAAGCTCAAGACTCTTCATCTTTGTTTTAGTGATCCAAGATCACATTGAGTGCATAGGAAAGCCAATACTATTAAAAGGGGATGAGGTGTTGCTTAATGTCTTGCTTGCTCAAATGCTTAGTGATATTGCTTCAAAACCCTCAACCACTTTCTCCATCCGAATATGTCAAAACCCTAAACTCCAACTCGGCCCCACCGATTCTTTCTATCCGACGCCACCAAGTTCATATGACATAGCCACAACCAGAAACCCTAACAGTTTGGTCACACCGATACGGATCTCGGTCTCACCGAGATGGCCTTGCCAACACACTGTTATCAGTTGCAATTATTTCATTCTCACCGAAATTGCAATCGGTATCACCGAGATGGTTTGACCAATTCTTTGTTGCCCTATTGCTTCACTTCGGTCTCACCGAGTTGATGCAATCAGCCCCACCGAGATGAGGTTTTCCCTAAGCCCTAGCACATTGGTCCCACCGAGTTGTTCCAGTGGGTCCCACCGAGATTCCTAACATTCACATTTTTGAACTAATCAGTGCCACCGAGTTTAGCTATTCGGTCTCAACGAGATGGGTCAAATGTGTGTAACGGTTGGATTTTGTGTGGAGGCTATATATACCCCTCCACCCCCTCTACATTTGTGAGAGAGCCATCAGAACGTGCCTATGATACGTCTCCAACGTATCTATAATTTATGAAGTATTCATGCTGCTATATTATCATTCTTGGATGTTTTACAATCATTTTATAGCAACATTATATCATTTTTGGGACTAACCTATTGACATAGTTCCCAGTGCCAGTTGCTGTTTTTGCTTGTTTTTTACATCGTAGAAAATCAATATCAAACGGAGTCCAAATGCAGCGAAACTTTTTGTGGATTTTTTATGGACCAGAAGACATCCAATGGGCCAGAGCAGCACCTGGGGGGGGGGCCGAGGGGGGCACAACCCACCAGGGCGCGCCTGGGCCCGCAGGCGCGCCTCGGTGGGTTGTGCCCACCTTGGTGGCCTCCAGCACTGCCTCTTCGCCCTATAAATTGCCAAATATTCCAAAAACCCTTGCGGTAACCCAAGATCAGAAGTTCCGCCACCGCAAGGCCTCTGTATCCACGAGATCCAATCTAGACCCCGTTCTGGCACCCTGCCGGAGGGGGAGATCATCACCGGTGGCCATCTTCATCATCCCGGCGACCACCACGATGAGGAGGGAGTAGTCCACCCTCGGGATTGAGGGTTTGTACCAGTAGCTATGTGTTTAATCTCTCTCTCTCTCTCTCTCTCGTGTTCTTGAGATGTCACGATCTTGATGTATCGCGGGCTTTGTTAATATAGTCGGATCATATGGTGTTTTCCCCTCTCTATCTTGTTGTGATGAATTGAGTTTTCCCTTTGAGATTTCGTTTTATTGGATTGAATACTTTTATGGATTTGAGAGCACTTGATATATGTCTTTCATACGAATACCTGTAGTGACAATGGGGTATTATATTGATTCACTTGATATATGTTTTGGCACTCAACTCGTGGATTCCCGAGGTGACATTGGGGTAATCTATGCATAGGGGTTGATGCACGTTCTTGTCTTTGTTTCTCCGGTAGAAATCTCGGGGCACTCTTTGAGGTTCTTTGTGTTGGATTGAGCGTTACGAATCTGAATTTGCTTTGGTGTTATTTTAGTACGAACTCTTGGATAGATCGATCGGAAAGAATAGCTTTGAGGTGGTTTCGTACCCTACAAACAATTTATTCTTATGTTCTCCGCTAGATAGGAACTTTGGAGTGATACTTCATCGCATGTTGAGGGATGGTTATATGATCCAATTATATTAGCATTGTTGAGAGATTGCACTAGCGAAAGTACGGACCCTAGGCCTTGTTTTCAAGCATTGCAATACCGTTTGTGATCTGTTTTACCAATTGCTACCTTGCTGTTTTTTTTATTTTCAGATTACAAAAATATATTTCTACCATCCATATTACACTTTTATCACCATCTCTTCGCCGAACTAGTGCACCTATACAATTTACCATTGTATTGGGTGTGTTGGGGACACAAGAGACTTTTTATTATTTGGTTGCAGGGTTGTTTGAGAGAGACCATCTTCATCCTACACCTCCCACGGATTGATAAACCTTAGGTCATCCACTTGAGGGAAAGTTGCTACTGTCCTACAAAACTCTGCGCTTGGAGGCCCAACACGAGTCTACAAGACCAAGTTGTGTGGTAGACATCAAGCTCTTTTCTGGCGCCGTTGCCTGGGAGGTGAGTGCATGAAGGTATATCTTTAGATCTTGCAATTGAATCTTTTAGTTTCTTGTTTTATCACTAGTTTGGTTTATAAAAAGAAAACTACAAAAAATGGAATTGAGGTTGCATCATATTATTCATCTTTATAATGTCTTTCGTGAAAATGATGGGAAGGAAAATTGTGCTCAATTGATAGAAGAAGAATTCAATAAAATGTTTGGCATAATTGATGAGCATGATTGCAATGTTGTTGGTATGAATTCTTTGAATATCCATGATGCTAATGATATGCAAATCTACAAGCTTGGGGATGTTATGTTTGATGAAGATGATATTTTTAATCCCCCAAGTTTTGATGTGCAAATTTGTTATAATGGTAGCATGCCTCCTATTTATGATGATTATATTGATGAAAGTGGGTTTGGAAGAGTGTCAACTCTAGGTACTAATGATCCCACTATTTTGGAGGGTGTTGAATCTTTTCACAATATAAATAAAAGTGGATTTGGAGAGGTCATGACTTTATTTAGTGATGAATCCACTATTTTGGAAGAGGTTTCAATTGATTATGAAAACAAAGTTGCTATCTATGATGCTTATGGTGATTACATGTATGCTATAAAGAATAATGATAACCATGAAACTTGTCATCATGATTTTTATTTTCAATTGGATTATGCCTCACATGATAGTTATTTTGTTGAGTTGCTCCCACTACTATTCGTGAGAATAAATTTGCTTATGTGGAGAGTAATAATTTTTTTGTGCATGTGGATTATGAAAAGAATGATTTATGTGATAGTTATATTGTTGAATTCATTCATGATGCTACTGAAAATTATTATGAGAGAGGAACATATGCTTTTACATATTGCAATAATCTCAAGTTTTGTCTCTTTATGTTAAAAGTTTTGAAGTTGGACTTGTTTTGCCTTCCTATGCTAGTTGATTCTTGCTCCCATGAATTGTTTTCTCACAAAATCCCTATGCATAGTAAGTGGGTTAGACTTAAATGTGCTAGTCATATGCTTCATGATGCTCTCTTTGTGTTTCAATTCTCATCTTTTATACGAGCATCATTGAAATCTTCATGCCTAGCTAAAAGGCATTAATGAAAAGCGCTTGTTGGGAGACAACCCAACACTTTTACCTACTGTTTTTTTGTGTTAACATGATTATGCTACTGTAGTAATCATGTTTTATAGCTTTTATTTCAATAAAGTGCCAAGTAAAGCCTTTGGGATAGTGTGGATGATAGTTGACTTGATTCTGTGCAAAACAGAAACTTTTGCGCTCAGTCCAAGAATTTTGAAAATTCACTGGAACGTGATTTTGATCTGAATTTTTTACAGGTGATATACATACAAATTCCCTACGTTTTCCTAATTTTTCAGAATTTTTTGAGTAGCATAAGTATGGTTGGAGTACAGATTCTTACAGACTGTTCTGTTTTTGACAGATTCTGTTTTCAATGCATAGTTTGCATGTTTCCTAGTTTCTATGGCTTATATTGCTCAATATAAATTGTGGAAATGATATGATACAGTAGGAATTGTGTGGAAACAATTATTAATCTTGTCTTTGACAGTACCAAAGTGAAATGGTTTGCTCTTTATCATACTAACCTATCTCACGAAGTTCCGTTAAGTTTTGTGTGATTGACGTTTTCAAGTTTTGGGTGAGATGTCGATATGAGGAGAATAAGGAGTGACAAGACCCTAAGATTGGGGATGCCCAAGGCACCCCAAGGTAATATTCAAGGAATATGAAAGCAACTAAGCTTGGGGATGCCCCGGAAGGCATCCCCTCTTTCGTCTCCAACATTATCGGTAACCTCACTTGGAGCTACATTTTTATTCGTCACATGATATGTGTTTTGCTTGGAGCATCATTTTCTTGTTAGGATTTGCTTTATGTTATTTAGAATAATGTTTTGCATCTTTCTTTTCAATAAAAATGTCAAGGATAGCCTTTACCATGCTTATTTTTCAAGTATATGAGTTGCTGTTTCAAAACAGAAAGTTTATCGATGTTGCAAAAATTCCCGAGAAAATTAAGAATGTGATAAAATGTTAAAATTTTTTGCACAATAAGCTCCGATAAATTTCCTACAGTGTGGTAAATTTTCATAATTTTTGGAGTTAAAGAAGTATTGATACTCTTGAATTCTTTACAGACTGTACTGTTTTGGCAGATTGCTGTTATGTTTGCATTGTTTGCATATGTTTGCTTGTTTAATGATTCTATTTGAGGATAGGAGTATTAAATATACAGAGGCATTTAGTATGCAATGTTGAATAATAATTTTGTGATTTGCTACAGTAGATAATGATAAGGTTTTTGCATTGGTTTATACTAACTTATCTCATGAGTTCTTGTTGAGTTTTGTGTGTATGAAGTTTTTAAGATTTAGGGAAACCGTGATATAAAAGGAATTAAGGAGATGCAAAAGCTCAAGCTTGGGGATGCCAAGGCACCCCAAGATAATATTTCAAGAAGTCTCAAGCATCTAAGCTTGGGGATGCCCCGGTAGGCATCCCACCTTTCTTCATCAACAATTATCGGTTAGTATCGGTTGAGCCTAAGTTTTTGCTTCTTCACTTGAGTTGTGATATTCTTGGAATGTCATTTTGTTTTGTTTTACTTGCTGTTTTAATAAAATACTTAGATCTGAAAGTTTTTAAATAATAGAGAGTCCTCAATTAGTTACCCCTTTACTTAACTACTCGCTTGATCTTCACTTATATCTTTTTGGAGTAGTTTGTCATTCACTCTTGTGCTTCACTTATATCCTATGAGTAAATTGTTGAATGAATTGAATATCATGAAGTTGAAATTATATGTTCATATCATGCCTAGTGGTAGCTTCACATTGGGTTTAGAAAGTGAAAGCTTTTGAAGCTTGACAATCACAATATTGGTCATACAAGCAATTCATGAATGATTACTATAAGGAAGAGAACTTTCACATGCAAATACACTATCTTGGAAATCTTTTGTGATTGTGAGCGCCCATCAAAATATTATATGCCAAAATTGTTGACGTTGGACAAGGAAGACAACGTAATGATTTATGTTTGTTCATATTCACATAGAAGTTATATTGTCATAGATCCTTCAACTTGTGGTGCTTGCCCCCCATCTTTGCTAGCCAAAAATTCCGCACCAAGTAGAGATACTACTTGTGCATCCAAAAACCCTTAAACCCAAATCTTATTTTCAAGAGTCCACCATACCTACCTAAGGATTGAGTAAGATCCTTCAAGTAAGTTGTCATCGGTGCAATAAGGCAATAAAAATTGCTTCTAAAAGTGTTAGATCATTTAGTGTAAGAGAAAATTGAGCGTTGTACGAACTTGTGATGGCAAAGAATAAAAGCGACAGACTGCATAATAAAGGTTGCTATCATAAGGGGCAAGATAACATGACATTCTTTTGCACTAAGGGATTGAGCATACAAACAAAAAGCGCATGGCAACCTCTGCTTCCCTCTGCGAATTGCCTACCTTTTACTTTTATGTATTTACTTTCATGCAAGAGTCAAAGTTTTTCTCTCTATTCCTTTTATTTTTCTCTTTTGGCAAGCATCATGTGGTGAGGAAAGATCTAGGCACATATATCCAGTTGGATATGGGTAGCATGAGTTATTATTGTTGACATCACCCTTGAGGTGAATACGTTGGGAGGTGAAATTATAAGCCCCTATCTTTCTATGTGTCCGGTTGAAACGTTTTGCTCATGTGTATGCGGTGAGTGTTAGCAATCATAGAAGACTATATGATGGTTGATTATGTGGAGCTCTTACTTAGACTCTGTTGAACAAGTTGAATTGCAATTGTTTGGTGACTAAGAATATAGGTTGTTGAGTTTCAAGAGAATTCATTGTTTGAACCTTAACATGTGAATTGGTTGCTACTTTGTCATGATGAGTTTTATGAGAAAGAGTTGCTGTTATGATGCTAGGGAAAGTGATTGAAATTATCATTGATCAAACTTATGCGCTTTGCTAGCATTCACACTTCATAAATTATTTCTTTTATCATTTACCTACTCGAGGACGAGTAGGAATTAAGCTTGGGGATGCTGATACGTCTCCAACGTATCTATAATTTATGAAGTATTCATGCTGCTATATTATCATTCTTGGAAGTTGTACAATCATTTTATAGCAACTTTATATCATTTTTTGGACTAACCTATTGACATAGTGCCTAGTGCCAGTTGCTGTTTTTTGCTTGTTTGTTACATCGCAGAAAATCAATATCAAACGGAGTCCAAATGCAGCGAAACTTTTTGTAGATTTTTTATGGACCAGAAGACATCCAATGGGCCAGAGCAGCACCTGGGGGGGGGGGTGCCCCGTGGGGGGCACAACCCACCAGGGCGCGCCTGGGCCCCCAGGCGCGCCTCGGTGGGTTGTGCCCACCTCGGTGGCCTCCCGCACCGCCTCTTCGTCCTATAAATTGCCAAATATTCCAAAAACCCTTGCGGTAACCCTAGATGAGAAGTTCCGCCGCCGCAAGGCCTCTGTATCCATGAGATCCAATCTAGACCCCGTTCCGGCACCCTGCCGGAGGGGGAGATCATCACCGGTGGCCATCTTCATCATCCCGGCGACCACCACGATGAGGAGGGAGTAGTCCACCCTCGAGGCTGAGGGTTTGTACCAGTAGCTATGTGTTTAATCTCTCTCTCTCTCTCTCGTGTTGTTGAGATGTCACGATCTTGATGTATCGCGGGCTTTGTTAATATAGTCGGATCATATGGTGTTTTCCCCTCTCTATCTTGTTGTGATGAATTGAGTTTTCCTTTAGAGATTTCGTTTTATCGGATTGAATACTTTTATGGATTTGAGAGCACTTGATATATGTCTTGCATACGAGTACCCGTGGTGACAATGGGGTATTATATTGATTCACCTGATATATGTTTTGGCACTCAACTCGCGGATTCCCGAGGTGACATTGGGGTAATCTATCCATAGGGGTTGATGCACGTTCTTGTCTTTGTGTTGGACTGAGCATTACGAATCTGAATTTGCTTTGGTGTTATTTTAGTATGAACTCTTGGATAGATCGATCGGAAAGAATAGCTTTGAGGTGGTTTCGTACCCTACAAACAATTTATTCTTATGTTCTCCGCTAGATAGGAACTTTGGAGTGATTCTTCATCGCACGTTGAGGGATGGTTATATGATCCAATTATATTAGCATTGTTGAGAGATTGCGCTAGCGAAAGTACGGACCCTAGGCCTTGTTTTCAAGCATTGCAATACCGTTTGTGATCCGTTTTACCAATTGCTACCTTGCTGTTTTTTATTTTCAGATTACAAAAATATATTTCTACCATCCATATTACACTTTTATCACCATCTCTTCGCCGAACTAGTGCACCTATACAATTTGCCATTGTATTGGGTGTGTTGGGGACACAAGAGACTTTTTATTATTTGGTTGCAGGGTTGTTTGAGAGAGACCATCTTCATCCTACACCTTCCACAGATTGATAAACCTTAGGTCATCCACTTGAGGGAAATTTGCTACTGTCCTACAAAACTCTGCGCTTGGAGGCCCAACACGAGTCTACAAGAACAAGTTGTGTAGTAGACATCAGCCTACACTTCCACCATACATTTTCTGAGAGAGAACCACCTACTCATGTGTTGAGATCAAGATATTCCAATCCTACCACAAGAATCTTGATTTCTAGCCTTCCCCAAGTTGCTTTCCACTCAAATCATCTTTCCACCATATCCAAATATGTGAGAGAGAGTTGAGTGTTGGGGAGACTATCATTTGAAGCACAAGAGCAAGGAGTTCATCATCAACACACCATTTATTACCTTATGGAGAGTGGTGTCTCCTAGATTGGTTAGGTGTCGCTTGGGAGCCTCCGTCAAGATGTGGAGTTGAACCAAGAAGTTTGTAAGGGCAAGGAGATCGCCTACTTCGTGAAGATCTACCCGAGTGAGGCAAGTCCTTTGTGGGCGATGGCCACGGTGGGATAGATAAGGTTGCTTCTTCGTGGACCCTTCGTGGGTGGAGCCCTCCGTGGACTCGCGCAACCGTTACCCTTCGTGGGTTGAAGTCTCCATCAACATGGATGTACGATAGCACCACCTATCGGAACCACGCCAAAAATCCTCGTGTCTCCATTGCGTTTGCTTTCTCCAAACCCTTCCCTTTACCTTCATATGCAATGTTTTACTTTTCGCTGCTAGACTCTTAGAATTGCATGTGTAGGTTGATTGCTTGACTTGTGCTAATTGCTAAAATCTGCCCACAACTAAAATTGGGAAAAGGTTAGATTTTTATTTGGTCAAGTAGTCTAATCACCCCCCTCTAGACATACTTTTGATCCTACAATGTCTCACCACCTTCGAAGACGATGTTCTTGATGATGAAATGGTTGGCCGTTTCATCATCGTCGGCCGCCGGCATTCTGTCGAATAGGTTGCGGGCACCGGGGAGCACGTCGTGGCATCTGCCATGGGCGTTTCCTTACCCCTCCGGAGGATGATACACTGGCCACCAGTGTGGCGTTGAGGTCGATGGACACGGGCGCGGGCGTGGATGGCGCCACCACGCTCACCTCCGGCGAGCATTCCTCGAAGAAGCGGGAGGCTTGCGGATAGACATGGAAGCCGGGAATCGGCTGCATGGCAGACGCGTGTGGCGATTCTGGTAGCACCATCCAAGGAAATGCGGATGAGCCCGTGCTAGCCACGGCCATGGTGGCGCTGACGAGCCCTTGCTGGCCAAGTTTTAACCCTAGGTAGAGCAGGGCCTCCCTCGTTGTCGCGGCGACTGATACCACTTCAAAAAAAGACACATCCGTGACATCTTGGCCTGAACAAAAAAAATTCTGTCATGCTTATGACACTTCTATGACGATAATTGTGACAAAACCATGTATCATCATAGATGTGGTGGGCTCCAACTTCTATGACAAAAAATCATGACAAAAAATGGGCTTTTCATCCTGGGCGGGCTGGGGACGCACCTGCATGACATTCTTTGGGCCGTCCATGACGGAAAAAAATCATGATAGAAATGAGGGCGAGGAAAATTTTGGGGAGTTCCCGGATACGGCGGGTGGTCGGGGCCGAGCGATGCACGGAGGTTTGCGCGTTTCTCTCATACACGTACGCGCGTGTGTGCGAGGCGTTGGGCTCTAACTGAACCCGAGTGAGGCGTTCGCTTACTGAACCCGAGCGATTGCACTAGCTACGTTACTGAACCCGAGCGATCGATCCCTTGGCTATTAACTGAACCCGAGCGATTCCTTTGCTGCTGCTGCTACCTGAACCCGAGCGATCGATAGCTGCTGCTGCTTACTGAAGCCGATCGAGCCCGGCCCCGTGCGAGACGCAGCCAGCCGGTGTGTTGGGTTGCCTCTAGATGAACAGTGACCGTTGCTACCGCGTGCATGATACGTGGGATGAGTCGAGACGTGGTGAGTCAAGGCTGTGGATGAACAGTTCCCGGTGGGGGTTGGATGAACAGGACCCCGTTGTAGTAGGCGGTTGCCGCTGGATGAACAGGACCTCGAGGAGGCCGCCGCACCCCAGCCGGTTGGGGGTGGATGAACAGGACCCTGTGGAGGCTCCAGGAATAGTAGCCGGTGGAGGCTGGATGAATAGTAGCCCATGGATGAACAATAGCTCATGGAGGCTGGAGGAAGTCGACGGTGGATGAACAGTAGCAGGTGGAGGCCGGAGGAAGTCGACGGTGGAAGAACAGTAGCCCGTGGAGGCTGGAGCGAGGCAGTAGATGGTGGATGAACAGTACCTCGTGGAGTCCCATTTTGCGGTACGCCACACCCCTCCCAATGAACAGGACCCTGTTTCGACCATAGGAGGTCGAAGAGAAGTCTGTTTCCTCCGTTTTGCGGTACGCCAGACCCCTCCCGATGAACAGGATCCCGTTTAGACTGTACGCGGTCGAACAGAAGGCCGTTTCCTCCGTTTTGTGGTATGCCAGACCTTGTTTCAGCTGTTTCGTCCAAGCCAGTTGGCTCCTGATGAACATGACGTATTCCGACCCAGTCGGTTGCCTCCCGATGAACACGACGCTGTTTCCTTCGTTCCGACCCAGCCGGTTGGCTGCCGATGAACAGGACGCCATCGCTGTACGTGTTCGAGACCCCGCCCATATGTACATACATAGCCATATTTACTTTCTTGCAGCATGGTTGTACGTACGTGTACACGATATAGACGGGACTGCGTGACATGCTACATCGGCGGTTCTACTACGACACCTGCCGCTCCTTACTCGGCGACGGGTCATCGCTGCAGAGAGGCTGATCGACCGCTATGTACGTACATGTTTGCGACCAGACAGATAACTCTACGTACACTTTGACCTGGTGGGTCCCAGCTGCCAGGGGGTAAGGAGGCACTTCCTTGCATGCGAAGATAAAGCCGGTGGGTCCCAGCTGTCAGGGGGAACGTTATTTTCATGAAATACATAGGCCCTTCCGGTGGGTCCGAGCTGTCACGTAGAGGAATCATTATTTTGCACATAATAAGGAGGCACTTCCTTGCGTGCAGCCATGGACCTAGTTGTCAGCCTCTCCACGTACAGTCCTCTTCTGATGGCCGTCATTTGTTGACCACGTTGACGACACCTTACCGTCCGAGAGCACCAATATGGGGGACGATGGCGCGACCTAGGAAGGGAACGACCCGGAGCCAGGAAATACACACCAGTGGATGCCCCCGCGGAGGGGAGTACGAGGGTTGACTGGTTCGGCTGTGGTTTGAGGCTGCCGTCGCCGGAGAATAACATGGGGTGTGGGTGAGTAGAGGGAAGGCCTGGCCAGCGGTGGGAGCAGGGTGGGGCGGTGAGGCCTGCACGGCAGCACAGCCGGCCACTGGAGGTAGGAGGAGGCGGTCTCACCGGCGCTGGTTTGGGCGGCTAGTGCAAGAAGATCAAATATTGAAGAAGAAGCAGGACTGTTCAATTAAAATCCAACGGTCACTGCTGCTAGAATCGTTTGTTGACTAAGTTGACAAAGCCCTGCATACGCGTCAACTTAGTAGGCCCACAGGTCGGCCTCCGAACCGGTGCGCCCCAAATGTCAGGGGGAGGAATCATTTTTTTCGCGTAATAAGGAGGCAGTTGCTTGCGTGTGGCCATGGACCATGGGGGTCCCTACTGTCAGCCTCTTCACGTACATCCCTATTCCAATGGCTGTCGTTTGTTGAATGTTGACCACGTTGAGCACGCCGCGGCTAGAGCACCAACGCGGTGGATGACGGTGAGGACTAGGAATGGAACGACCTAGAGCCGGCGAAGACACATCAGTGGATGCCCACGCTGAGGGGAGTATGACGGTTGACTTGTTCGACTGTGGCGTGAGGCTGCCATCACCGGAGAATAACAGGAGGTGCGGGTGGGTAGAGGGATGGCCAAGCCAGCGGAGGGAGTAGGGTGGGCCGGTGAAGCCTGCACTGCATCACAGCCGGCCACAAGAGGAGGGAGCAGGCAGTCCCACCGGCGCTGGTTTAGGCGGCTGGAGCAGGAAGATCAGAGATTGAAGAAGCACGTCGGCCATTGGATGGACATCCAACAGTCACTGCTGCTAGAATCGTGTGTTGACTATAAGTTGATAAAGCCTTGCGTAAACAAGTCAGCCTCGAAATCTGTGGCGTGTACAACTCATTTGCTATTATTTTTATAATTTACAGCCCATTTGCTAATTCATATGGAATTTATTGCAGCCCATTTTTCATTTTTAGAATTGCTGCCCATTTTCTGGTCAGTACCAGGGTTAAAAATTTGAACTAAAAAATATGCGAAATTTAAAAATTCACATATTTTTGTTGGGGTACAAAATATTTTTAATCCAAAAATTAGGAGCCATACTAAAAATAATTTAAAAATAAAGTAATACTATCTTATGTTAAAATCCAATGAAATATAAAACATCAGTGAAGAATAAAAACAAAAAACAAAACTAATTGCCCATTTGCTATATTTTTTTTGGAATTTGCAACCCCTTTCATATTACTTTTAAGATTTACTGCCCATACTCTGGCCAGGCCGGAATGCATCCCTCCTCGTCTTGAAAGATTTGGATCCCAGTAAGTCGGAGAAACAAATAGGCATAGCTTGGGTATTCTTCAAAAAGAAATAGTGGGCTAGCTATTTTCCCAAAGAAAAAACTGCTGGGCTGGTCATGTTGTTAGACGGGCCACAGAGACCGCACAACCCAGTTTATAGCCTGCTCCTCTGAACAAATCATCAAAAAATAAAGCGTTGTGCAATTCTATCGTTAATTGACTATACGTTGTGCAATTCTGTCGATAATTGACTATACATTGACAATGATGTGGGTCCCAGGTATCAGCAGGGTGGATTAGAGTAAAAATATTCGAGGGGTGCATCTG
Source organism: Thinopyrum elongatum (assembly GCA_011799875.1). Lineage (NCBI taxonomy): Eukaryota > Viridiplantae > Streptophyta > Magnoliopsida > Poales > Poaceae > Thinopyrum > Thinopyrum elongatum. The sequence goes on along the minus strand of CM022301.1, from coordinate 221,355,798 downwards.
AGTAGTAAAGAGGCGCTTGCTTGTGTTCGGGAGTGGACCTGGTGGGTCCGTACTGTCATACTCACAACTACAGTCCTCTCCCGATTCACTATGCTGACAAGGCCGGACGGCGGCGCCACTGCGAGCGCACCAAGGTGGAGGACGACGGCGAGGCCTCGGACAGGAATGAACATGAGCCGGGGAAGATGCGACAGTATGGCCGTAGGCGGAGGGGAGTACGAGGATTCACTGGTTCTGGTGCGGGGTGGGCTGCCGTCGCCGGAGAAGAATAGGATGTCGGGGGGAGTAAAGGGATGGCGTGGCTAGCATTTTAGGGTACGACAGGGCGGCGATGCATGCACGGCAGTGCAACCAGCCGTAGAAGGCGGGAACAGGCGCTCCCGCCGGCGCAGGTTTGGTTTTGGCGGCTGGACCGGTCAGACCCAAACACTCATTATGCTGGATTATAAGAATTAATTTTATATGGCTACAACTTATTGTAAAATGCTGCGGAGCACCTTTTTCTTCTTGAGGTTTTTTTTGAGACAATTTTCTTCTTGAGGTGTGAAGCCGACCACATTCAGAAGCCCTGGGATAAAGTGATGTCGCCAATGTGTTGGGCATTCTTATCGAAAAATAATTATGGACCGGAACTATTTACGATGTTGACTATGATTTGCATGGGTCCACTGGTTTCAGGAAGAAAATGGTGGGAGAAAAAAGACTGGTCACTATCTTTGCATAAGAGTAATATCGACTGAATGTAACGACACTCTCGTAGGAAATAATATCCTCCTATTAAAATTTGACTTTTCAAATCATAAATTTAAAGAACTGGTGCATGAGCATTTAGCTTTACTAGCACATATGCCTGTGCGTTGCAACGGGAGAAAAAAAGTATGCATTTAAAGTTAGTGAGAATTATATGTGCAAGCAACACGTGAAAAAGGAACATTTAGCTTCTCAGTTTCGCCGGGTGTGAAGTAATCAATCCGCTATTTTTTTCATTTATTGATCCAGGACATTTAAGAGTTCTATTTTACATCATCGTACGCCACAGAAGGCCCATGAATTATGCAATCTACTTTTCCTTTCAACCGAGGAGATTTTAAGGTATAAAGTTTCTTAATATTGTAGGAAACATGAACCATTTTTTAAATCCTGAACAGGTTTTTTGAAATTACATACACTTTCAGAAAAACGTGAATAAAATTCGAAATAGAAACATTTTGAAAATTCAAAAACATTTTCTGAAAACACGAACTTTTTTTATATAAAAACATGAACATTATTTGAATTTGTGTACATTTTTTGGGAATGGAAATATGTGCTGAAAATCCTTAAATTTTTTCAAAAATGTGTATCTTTTAACATTATTTTGAATTGTGAAAATTTCACTAAAACAAGAATATTTTTCGAATTTGGAGCATTTTAGCCTTTTTCTTTTTAGAAATCTCAAACAATTTTGAAAAAACAATAAAAGTTTTTGAAAAATGGGAAAAAATTTCAAGTTCTGAATATTTTTCAAAATGGCACAAAAATTTGGAAGTCTAAACATTTTCTATAATTTGAATTTTTTTGAAATTCTGAACGTTTTTTGAGAATTTGGAATTTATGAAATAAATTCTATAAGAAAATAAACTTGGAAGGGAAAAAAGAGAGCTCCGATTATTTGTCGCCCTGTGCGAAAAATAGAATTTTCCTAGCTGCGTGGGCAGAAAAATAAGTGAGCTGGCTTCGCTGGGCCACAACGAGCGGCCCATTTACGAAATTCTGGAAAAGCCTTTTTTTCAGCAGACGGACGCATAAAATTTTTAGTACCACCTCGAATAGAAAAAAAATTCTTTTCGATGGTGAACGGATGAAAAAATTGGCGAAACGCATCTTGCTTTATTAGTAGGTATATATTTATTTATTTATTTATGTTTAGGGGACCATGAGTATGTATCTGGGCCGGATTCATGTGAGAGCCTCCCTTTGGGTTAATTATGGGGTCCTCTATTGGGCCTTCATCACTGGGCTGCATGTGATCGACAAGTGGAAAATATGTTCCGTACCAAAAATAGTATGCGCTACGTACGGGGCTCTAAAGGATCGGACCATACAACGACTTCCAAAACATTGTGTTTGTCGTTCTAACAACACATTTATTCAAACAACAGACGAAATATATTACTGATTGTACATTGAAAACAACAGCAACAACAACCAGGTCTGGGGGTGCAACAGAAGCAGTAAGCAGGCCAGAAGAGTAAAGACACAGCTCTCTCTTCCAAACCAAACATCAGCCAACATTACAAAAGGGCTACCAAAAAAGAACAAGTGTATGCATCAAACTAAATAAAGATCCTACTACACCAAGTGTACGTATCTAACTAACTGGCTCAGTTAGATGTTACTATTTATTAAGCTGTGGAGATTGGCTGACGGCTTGAACTAGATGGATGCCTGACGGGGAAACTCCAGCCAACAGGTCGAAGTCTGATACTTGCGACCCTCTCTCCTACTTTGGTCTGCAGAGCATGACGGCACATATCAGGGTATGGTGCATGTAGAGATGCATGGTACGCCCTGTACACACAGTTTTGCTTCATGAATGAAACCGCGCTGCCATCATGATCCTTGCCGTCGGTTATCACCTGGTTAATCGGATAATTCAGTCCGAGAAACATAGAGCGTGTACCAAGGCTACTTACCAGCCTCCAGTCAAAAATTTCTAAAGGCCTAGAGAAGCTGGGATCTTGCTCAAAGACCTTGCAGTGACTGCGATTGTATTCCGCGAAACAACATGCCCGGTACGTGCGAATGATCATCAATCGTTCGCTGTCATCTGATCGAGCCAGGAACAACCTGCAACTGCCATGCCACTTTTCTGTGAAAGGTTCTGGGATTAGGAAGGGTAGGGACACCAGGCGGCCTACAACATCATATCAAGTTGGAGTCAAATAAAAAAGGGCTCGTACTGTAGTCAATCTTAAGAACAACATGTTATGAGCATCAATATTTTTTCAGTAAATGTTGACAGTAATATAAGAAAGCCATCATAATATCATAGGAAAGTAACATACTACTATAACAGCCCTTTGTAGCGATGACTGGAGTAGGCCAGCAATACGTCCAGCCATAGAAGGAGTCCACAGCGTAAATGAAGCCCTTGTGTTCAATGGCATCAGAGAGCCATGGAGGATGTATGATCCTGCGATGGACGTGCAGATTTATCCACTTACCCTAGTGGCCTATCAGATAGGCGAGACAACGGTTAAAGAACGCAATTAGCCTGAAGTCTTTATAATTCACAGATCTTGTGGGCACTTGGCAGATTACAACCTTGAGCAAATCAAACTTGGTATCATGTTGGCTACTGTAAGATTCCGAGTATTCAGGGCCACGGTGCCAAAGCAGTGCAGTGTTAATCGAAGGATTGGGGATCAATCATCGGGTGTAGACCTCCACGAGCATCCAGCTGCCGCGACCATCGACGAGCACCATCCAAGACGTGTTCATGCCGACCCAGTACATACCGTTAATGTAGTTGAAGGTGACGGGGATCGGATCGCAGTTGAGGGGGTTGATGCTGGCCACCCTATGATCATTACGCTGCGTGACACGCCATTTCTGAAGATCAGGCGGCATCAACAAGTAGGGAGCTGGCTTAAAAAGCTTCGGCCTGAGGGCTTTGAGTAAATGGTACAACCCCGACGAGCACGCGATGAGCGGCATGGTACTGAGATTGCCCACACACGAAACAATGAGCTTGATTACCTCCGTGGGGAGAGAATTCTAGCCACTCTTTCGGTGGACGCTGCACGGTTCTGCCATTGTTAGTGTTTGGGTTTCGAAAGAGGGGGGAGGCGCCTAGCGGGGATGGAAGATTGGACGATTATGTGCGGATGAGGATGGAGAAGCGAATATGTGCTGTGGGAAGTGGACAGGTGATGGTGACAATGTAGCAGCAGCATGCCGCTTGACTTACAAGACACATCGCAGCAGCGTAGGGTCATATCGATGACAGACAACTTGAGTGATCACATTACTAGTACAATAAACTACAATACCTACTACTATGCCCGAGTGTATAGGGGAGTAGGACTCTGCTCCACTACTAGCACCGGAGGAGTAGTATATTGTAAAATAGTTACAAACTTCAATGCCCGAGCGTGGAATGACTACAAACCGCCATCAATGCTAACTCCAATCCCCAGCAAACGTTCGCTGGGAGACATGACAGTTGCAAACACCCGTGTCATAGTTACAGTATGTGTGTAAGGGTGGCGGTTTTGTCAAATACTATGGCTTAAAAACAGGCCACCGTCGGATGGAAATCTGATGGTTATGTGGGATTTGCCAGGATTGGGCTCGTGGAGAACAATCGCCAGATATCATTACTAAAAAAAGGTTAAAACACCCGGGGCTAGAACTTGCACTGGCTGACCACTAACAATGATACTTACATAGTTGTAAAATGGTCAGAGAATGTGTCTACGTGGTGTTTGGAATTATATGCAAACTAGTACTAAGAAACGGAGGGAGTACTAGTGTCAGTGTACTAAGTATTGGGCCATTAGTACCCCGTACTTGTGCACGGGCAGTTGTAGCCATACTCACGGCCAGGCTTGTCGGGGAACAGTTGGAGGTTAATTCAAGTTATCAAAGAAACACCCAAGCCAAGGATCAGAGGATCAGTAGATAAGAAGAGCTGAAGACCGAAAGCCAGCATCCCCGGCAAGATCTTGCCGGGGTGGCCTGCGAAGCCCGGCAAGATTTCGCGCCCGGCAAGATTCTGCCACTGTGCCACCGCTTCAGCACAGCAACCAGCCTGGCATTGTGGGTCCTTCTCTGGATGCGTGGCAAGGCGCCAGTGGAGGAGAGCTTAAGCGGTGCTGATGGGATGGCCCCTTTTTCCATCCCCAAGAAAACGAGGACACCTAAACGGACACCTCACGGTGCATTAAATGCATTCGTCCTAAACCGTCAGTGGTTAGGTATGATGACCCTGTAGCTACTTTACACATCAATGTATGTACATTTTGCCACTGTGGTGACCCCTTTGAACGTATAAAAGGAGGCCCAAGGCAACTGCTACAGGGGGAGGAGGATCTTCTGGCCCATCCTGCATGCGTAGCTGCTCTTTCAACGCACTGTTCATCGCAAGCGTTCCTGGAGCCTCGGCTCAAGAACACTCTTAATAAAACAAGGCAGGAGTAGGGTTTTATGCTGATTAGCGGCCCGAACCTGGGTAAAATCACCCCGCGTCGATCGTTGGTTCTGCTCTTTGCGCATACCTCTCTCCCTGCCGAATCGTAGAAGGGATCCACGCGGTCCCATAGGTGTCGCACGCCGACATCTTTGGCGCGCCAGGTAGGGGGAAAAGGTTGCGCGAACCTGATCCAGTGATCGGCGCCTTAGTTTCTTCATCATCTTCATCATCATGCCACCCAAGAAAAAGAGTGCCGCAACGGCACTACCATCTACATCCGTTTTGCCTATGCCCTCGCGTACGGGTGATGGCGTGGATGCAGAAGGAAGAGGTTTAGAGCCTCCATGGTGTTCCGGTGATCCAAGCCAGGCGAGCGGCATCGTTCATAGCGGCAACGGCAACCCACACGCCGCTGGATCCAGAGATGGGGTTGTGCTGCCTACGGGCGGCGCAACAAACTCCAGAGATCGGAGGACGCCTTTTAGGACTCCCGCGCCGGCGCAAGCGTCATGGCCTTCCCAGGTCGTGTGCGATGAGCAGTGCCATGGCATTGGTGGTTCAGGGCGTCCCCATGAAAAGACTTCTACGCATCGATCCTAAGGTGCGCAGGCCCAGCATGCATGTCAAACTGCCGATGGAAGTGGCGCGCGGTCGCGTGATCGTGACGGTGCTCCTTCTAACATTGTTAGGAGTCAGAGCACCTCACGTACCTCGCACCTGTTGCCGCCGCCTATGCCAGCGGAAGCTTTGGCACGTGCGCAGCTGCTCCTCGATTTCCCTCCCACTCCAGAGAAGATGGAGGAGTGGTGATCTACTATCCAGAGCCTCATTGGCTTCGTCAACAAGGATGGGCCGCAGCAGGCAGGGCCCTCGCAATGCTGGTCCATCGATCCGGCGCAAGCCGATGCGAAGAAGACTGGAGGCGGTGCGACCACGGTGCACTCCCCTCCACGACACCAGCGGTGGTCGACAACCCGGTGGACTGATGGTCATGATGATGATTCCACGGCGTCGTCCGATCCACGGATGCGCCGTGACCAGCATCAAGTTCTTCGGGAACGAAGCAAAGAGGACGCTCGAACTACCATCGAGCGGCGACGGGAAGCGTGCCATCAATCTGATAAGCACGCAGGACCCGCTGTCGACAAGCCTGCGCCAGGGGACGCAGGCGACTTGCCTTACAAGGTTGGTTGTCCAGCATTTACCCGTGAGCTGCGGCGAGTCCAGTGGCCCAATTCCCGAACCTTCAAGCCAGAGGTCCCAGAGAAATATGACGACAAGACCCACCCGTCGGAGTTCCTGAGCATCTACACCATTGCGGTGCAGGCTGCCGGGGGCCGAGACGACAAGATACTCGCCAACTACTTCCCGTTGGTGCTCAAACCCAATGTCAGGTCGTGGTTGATACATCTGCCGGAGAATTCTATTTCTTCTTGGTCAGATCTGTGCCATCAGTTTGTTGGCGCCTTTGTTGGAGGCCATCAAACTCCTGGCCAGGAAAGTGATTTGCTTCTCATCCCTCAGAAGGAGGGCGAATCCCTGCGCAAGTATATCCAAAGGTTCAGCCGTGTACAATACAGCATCCCGGATGTTCATCCTGCCACCGTTATAGGCGCGTTTCGTCAGAACATGCGTAACCGCAAAATGCGGGAGGAAATGGCAATGAACAAGATTAGGGACATCGCCGAGCTTTATGCTTTGGCTGATAAATGTGCACGGGCTGAAGAGGGAAGGAGGCTCCCTGGCGAGGATGTTGGCGCGGGGGGCGACTCTGAAGGCGAAGACGCTGCCGCCCTGACAAAGAAGGGCCGGCGGCGAAACAAGAAGCGTAAAGGCAAGGCCGTGCTCGCTGTCGAGGGATCCGGCGACCCTGGCACCGCCAAGAAGGCCAAAGTTGACGATCCCGGCAAGGAATTTGCCGGGTGCGCATCCTGTCAGGCCTTGGCGGTTGCCGACAAGCCGGAAGGCTCCGGCAAGCAGTATTGTAAGATCCATCGCACCAAGGGCCATGATCTCCTAAATTGCCGGCAAGTTGAACAACTTGTCGAGAAGCAGAGAGCTGAGTACGAGAGGCGAGACAAGGAGAAGGCCCAAGATAGTGCTGAGGGGTCCGGCAAGAAGCACGGTGGCCGAGGTGGTCGCCGCGGCAAGGCCAAGCAATAGAGGGAGAGGCCCGCTCGAGGTCGTGACAAAGAAGAGGGTGATGATGATGATGAAGAAGATGATGAGTCCAGTGAGCAAGAATTTTAGAAAGCTACAGAGGCCATGTGTATCGACGGAGGCGCCTCGTTGCATTCTTCCCACCGTCGACTTAAACAGTGGGTGCGAGAGGTTAATGCAACGGAGCCATCGTTCGATGCACGTAAACACCTGAAGTGGTCCAACACGCCTATCATTTTTGACGCCGAGGATCACCCTGATTGCACAACCGCGGTCGGGTGCTTGCCATTGTTGGTCTCACCGATAATCCGCAACCTCAAGGTGACGAAAATGCTAGTTGACGGTGGGGCCGGACTGAACCTAATCTCGCCGGACGTGCTCAAGAGGTTCCAAATTCCTGATGAAGACCTCGAGGAAACGGGCATGTTTCAAGGGATCAATCCAGGAAGGACCCAGCCAAAAGGCAAGATTACGCTACCGGTGACATTTGGTAGCGAGCTCAACTACAGGACAGAGAAGGTAGTGTTTGATGTCGCCAAGATCCCTATGTCATACAATGGGATCCTTGGCCGCCCAGCGCTGGCTAAGTTCATGGCGGCATCACACTATGCGTACAATGTGTTGAAGATGCCCGGGCCGATAAGTGTCATCACTATCCACTCCGACAAAAAGGATGCGCTCATCTGTGCCGACCAACTCTACCGGGAAGCAGTTGCAGCACCTGCCGTCAAGGCATCTGCTCCTGCCGCTGGAACTCCCGGGGGGAAGAAGAAGACCGGCAAGAACCTTGGCGCAAACTCCGGCAAGCGCACCTCCTCGGAGTGCTGCGCTCCCGTTGAGGACGCACCAGAGAGTTCCACCGGCAAGAACAAGAAACCCAAGGCTGCTCCACCAGAGATTAAGAAGGTGCCTGTCAGGGAGGACGGAACGAGAGGAACTTTCACCATAAGTTTCACCCTAGATGACAAATAGGAAAGCGCGCTCATTGCCTTCCTGCGGGCGAATGTCGACGTGTTTGCATGGTAACCGTCTGACATCCCCGGTGTTCCCAGGGAGGTAATTGAGCACCACCTTGCTGTCTGTCCTCACGCACGGCCCGTCAAGCAGAGGGTCAGGAAGCAAGCCTTGGAGTGGCAAGAATTCATTGCCGAAGAAATCAGGAAGCTAGAAGCGGCAGGCTTGGTCAGAGGAGTGCTTCACCCAACGTGGTTGGCCAATCCGGTTGTAGTGCGCAAGGAGAATGGGAAATGGAGGCTGTGTATTGATTATACAGACATCAATAAAGCCTGTCCAAAAGATCCCTTTCCCTTGCCATGCATCGACCAGATTGTGGACTCCACTGCTGGTTGTGACCTACTGTCGTTCCTTGATGCTTACTCAGGGTATCATCAGATCTTCATGGCAAAAGAAGATGAAGAAAAGACCGCATTTATCACCCCATGTGGTACGTATTGTTTTATACGAATGCCTTTCGGGTTGAAAAGTGCTGGTTCTACATTTGCGAGAGTGGTCCAAATTGGTTTTGAGCCTCAGCTCCATAGAAACATGGAAGCATACATGGATGACATAGTGGTCAAAACCAAGGACAAAGCGACGCTCATACAAGATCTAGAAGAAACATTTGCAAATCTGTGCAAGATCAATTTAAAGCTCAATCCTGAGAAGTGCGTGTTTGGTGTTCCTTCTGGCAAGCTTCTCAGCTTCTTTGTATCTCAGCGAGGGATCGAAGCGAACCCCGACAAGATCAAAGCTATTGAGCAAATTGAAGCGCCAAGACGCGTCAAGGATGTACGTCGTCTTGCCGGCTGCGTTGCTGCCCTAAGCAGGTTTATCTCCAAATCTGCTGAGGGTGCCCTGCCCTTTTTCAAAATTTTGAAGAAAGCAGGTCCAATGAAATGGACTCCGGAAGCGGAGGCTGCGCTGCAAGATTTGAAGAAATACCTTTCTTCTCCGCCGACACTAGTCACGCCTAGGCCACAAGAGCCGTTGCTGCTGTACCTGGCAGCGACAAATCAAGTGGTTAGTGCTGCGTTAGTGGCACAGAGAGAAGCTGATGAGGAGGCAACACCAGCGGCAGGACTGCCAAGTGACGCGGCGTGATCTTCCCCGACAAGGATTGGTCCCGGCAAGACAGGATCTGCGCAGTTAGAAGAACCAGTGCAAAAGAAAAAGATGGTGCATCGCCCAGTTTATTTTGTTAGTTCCCTTTTGCAAGGAGCTAGGTCAAGATACTCTGGTGTGCAGAAGTTGCTCTTCGGCCTCCTTATGGCCTCAAGGAAGCTGCGCCATTATTTTCAAGCACATGAAATTACCGTCGTCACTCGCTTTCCGTTGCAACGGATTTTATGAAATCCAGAGGCAACCGGCAGGATCGTGGAGTGGGCGCTGGAATTGTCAAGCTTTGGTCTCAAGTTTGAAAGTACTTCGACAATTCAGAGCAGGGCCTTGGCAGAGTTCATTGCGGAATGGACCCCAACGCCAGACGAAGAGGTTCAAGAAACGACTCTCCCCGGCAAGGAAATTGATCAAGAATGGGTTATGTACTTTGACGGGGCTTTCTCGCTGCAAGGCGCCGGTGCTGGTGTGCTGCTTGTCGCACCCACCGGAGAGCACCTCAAGTATGTAATCCAGATGCATTTCCCCCAGGAGAGTTCGACAAACAACACTGCGGAGTACGAGGGGCTGCTTGCTGGTCTCAGGATCGCGGCAGACCTTGGTATCAAGAAGCTCGTCATCAGAGGCGATTCGCAGCTTGTTGTCAGGCAAGTTAACAAGAATTATCAGAGTCCATTGATGCAAGCTTACGTGGATGGAGTGAGAAAAATGGAAGAGCGTTTTGATGACCTGCAAATGAAGCACATTCCTTGTGCCGAAAACAGTATTACTGACAACCTGCCAAAGCGCGCTGCCCTCAAGTTGCCTGTGGAAACAGAAACTTTTGTGCTCCATTTGACTCGACCATCTGTGGCACCATCAATGAGGCAAGAAAAGAGAAGAAGGTTGAATTCTGGACAGTACTTTCCGGCAGAGCTCCCTGGAGCCGCCGGCAAGGAACTTGCCAGGATCAGCGACAAGCCTGCCGGGGCGACAGGCTCCGGTGGAACTTCACGCTTTTGCTGTCGAGACAAATGTTCCCCCGGCGGAAGAGATGCCTTTAGTCCTAGCCGTTGAGCCCCAGGCTCCAGCATGGGCACCGCACATTGTCCATTTCCTTCAGACAGGAGAACTCCCTGAGCAGCAGGAAGAAGCAGAAAAATTAGCCCGTCAGTCTACTATGTACCAGTTCGTCGATGACGTCCTGTACAGAAAGAGACCAAACGGTGTGAAATTGAAGTGCATTCCTCGGGAGGATGGACTAGAGCTGTTGGCAGAGATACATGGAGGCATATGTGGCTCTCACATAGGATCAAGAGCACTTGTCGGGAAAGCATTCCGGCAAGGTTTCTTTTGGCCCACCGCTCTCCAAGATGCAACTACACTAGTTTCCAAGTGTGAAGCATGCCAGTTTCATTCGAAGAAATCACATCAGCCAGCTCAAGCTCTTCAGACGATCCCTCTCTCCTGGCCATTTTCGGTCTGGGGGCTCGACATACTGGGCCCCTTCCCCCATGCTACCGGGGGCTTCGAGTACTTGTACGTTGCGATCGACAAGTTCACAAAGTGGCCGGAGGTGGAAGCGGTGAGAAAGGTGACAACACAATCAGCCGTCAAGTTCTTTAAAGGAATAGTTTGCCGTTTCGGTGTGCCCAACAGGATCATCACCGACAACGGCATGCAATTCACAACTCGCACCTTCATGCAGTACGTCCAAGACCTTGGCGGCAAAATTTCTTTTGCCTCTGTTGCTCACCCGAGAAGCAACGGCCAAGTAGAGAGGGCTAATGCTGAAGTGCTGCGCGGTCTCAGGACCAGAACCTTTGACAAGCTGAGAAAATGCGGAAGACGCTGGATTGATGAGTTGCCGGCGATTCTTTGGTCAATCAGAACGACACCAAATTGAGCCACCGGCCAGACGCCCTTCGCTTTGGTCTATGGAGCGGAAGCAGTTCTCCCCACGGAACTCATATACAGATCACCTCGAGTGCTCGCTTATGATGAGCTTGAGCAAGAGCAACTGTAGCAAGATGACGCTGTGCTCCTTGAGGAGAATCATCTTCAGGCTGCTGTGCGAGCTGCACGCTACCAGCAAGCTTTGCGCCGCTACCATAGCCGCAAAGTTCATGCCCGAAGTCTTGAGGAAGGCGACCTTGTTCTTCGACGGATTCAGTCCGCCAAGAATTCAAACAAGTTGACGCCGAAGTGCGAAGGCCCTTATCGGGTAATACGAGTCACCAGGCCCGGCGCTGTCCGCCTGGAGACCGAAGATGGCATTCCAGTGAGCAACTCCTAGAATATCGAGCATCTTCGCAAGTTCTACCCATAAGGCGCGGTTGCCGGGGGCCCCCGACAACCACCTTTTTGTACAAGTCTTGCCGGCAAGGCATGTAATCCTTTGTACAAAGCCAGGCGCAGACCCTGTGCCCAGATGACTAAGTTTAAGTGTTGTGCATTTCCTTATTGATTTGCATGTTTATATATATATATATATGCATGCTTGTCTAAGACGTTGTATGACACTTGTTCCCGGTAAGTATTAACGAACCGCCAAGGTTCCATATCTTTATTTTCTCTTCTTTCTTTTTCTCAAAAGATAGAAGGATTCCTCGCGCGCACATTTGCCGGGGGGGGGGGGGGGAGGAAGATATGGGTACCAGTGGGCGACGTTCAAAATTGACGTCTTACCAGAGGAAGTACAGCGACAGAAAGCTAAGTTATAAAACTTTAAGCAAGTTGCTTTTATTATGAAGTTATTTTCCTTAGACGATTTTGACTTTTGTATGGAAAACCTGCACGCGAAGGAACCCTTGTCGTAATCGGTTGCGCCCTTATTTTGTTTTGAGTCCGCTCAACAATTTAAGTGGCAGCACTGGGAACGCCAAAGTGTCTTGCCGGACGCTGCACCTCCAGCAGGCTGCTGAAGTCCCGCACCTAGCGCTCGCGGCAGGTTGCGCGCCGGCAAGTTTTCAGTAAGCGTAGGGTGTACTCCGTACATAAAGGAATCAGACAAGGGAAATAGCAAGCATATACCCAAACATACGCAAGTTATATTACATCAATAAGTTGCCGCAGTTCTAACACAAGACTTGATTGTCTTTTGGCATGGAATGGTGGCGATAAGGAAAAATGAGGCGGCTAGTCCCTGCGTTGGCCCTCGACCCTCTTGATCGAATCTACCTTCTCAAGGATGGGCGCGACAAGCTCCTCAAGTGCCTTGAGATCTTCATCCTTCGGCAAGCGGTCGAGCACGTTGGTGAGATCAACACCAGGGTTCTTATGCACCACCTTGACGAGTACCTTGCGGAGGACGGCCCGACAAAGTTTGCGGGATTCATTGGCCAGTTGGGTCGCTCGGTTGGACTGTAGCAGCTTCAAAGCGTCAATGATGCTTTCGAAGAACATGGTCAACCTGGCGCTCGAAAATATCCTTTCTTCGGAGGAATACCTGAAGTTTTGCAGGCCATCCTGGCCCATGGTTGACAATTGTGCTGTGAGCCTCTCCGCGGTGTCGACAAGGCGATCAGTCCAGATTTTCACACCCTTTTCATAGTCAATTTGGGCGGCGGCAGCGCTCTTAAGCAAGTTCTTCTCATCCTGAAGATCTTTGCTTAGGGCCTTCTTGCGGGCCCTGCCATCCTTAAGAGACTTCTCCAGCGTGGTCAGCTTTAGCCTCAGATCGGCGATGGCATCGTTGGCTGAAGAGAGCTGCTTGGTCTTGTCGGACATGGCAACTTGCATCTCCGCCAGGCTGTGGAGAGTTTTCTCCCTGTCCCCTTTGAGCGTCGAGAGCTCCTTGCCGTGTTCTTCAAGATCCACCTCCAGCTTCTTCACTTTGTCGCTCAGCTCATTCTTGGCGGCCTCTGTGACCTCGGCAGCATCGACGGCCTCCTTGAGCTTGCCGGCGTGATCTATAGTTTGAGCTTCGAGCGCCTCCTTGTGCTTTTGCTCCAGCTCCTGGATCCGCTGCGCGACAAGCTTATCGATCTCCTCATCTTTGCCGCGAAGCTTGGCGGCGAGCGCCTGCTCATGTGCGGCAAGATCTTCCTCATGGGCATCAAGCGCAATGCGACGCTCCGTTAGGAGGGCATCTTCAGCGGCAATTCTTTGTGCATCTTCCTCTTGCGCCTTCTCCATGTCAGATTGTTTCAAGAGAAGCTCCGTCCAGCTTTGGCTCACTTGTTCCCGACTGGCAGTCAACTCCTGAAGGGCCTCGGCATACCAGATCTGCATCTGCTCAATGCGCTTCTGAAAACCTGCTTCGGCTGCTTCGATGACTGCAATTCTGGAACTTGCTTTCTCTTTTCGAGCACGGTGGAGTGCTTGGAGCTTGCGGAAATTTTCGCCCATAGCCTGAAGGAGCTGATCCTCTTCAGATTTGCCACTGCTGGCGCTTGGATCATCAACGATTTCGAGCCCGGCAGCGGCGATGATTTCTTCATCAAAGGTTTCCCCTTCAGTCGGTGTTTCAATATTTGCCGTGCCCGGCAAGTTGATGAATAGGTTGTTAACAACCTTGAGATATTTGCTCGATGAGGGAGCTTCGGATGTCGATGGTTGGTCCTTGACGTTCGTCTCACCAGTGGCTGGGGGCTCTATGGCCGATGTAGCGCCTGGCGGTCCTGCGGCAGGAATGCCGTCAGTGTGGTCATCAGTCTCCTCGCAGGCCCTCTCGGCAGATTCCTTGGCGGCTTCCTCGGCAACAGTTTCGCCGACCTCGAGAGTGGCGTCTTTGGCGGCCTCGCTAGTGGCGATCCTGTCAGCTTCGGCGGCGGTGTCTCTGGCGGTCTCCTCGATGACAACGTCGACATCCATGTGTTCCATCATAGGGAATTCTGGAGGACGAAGGAAGGAAACAAAATAAGATCAAGATTGAAGTTCAAGAAGACAAAAAGAAAGAGAGATAAAGAAAAGGATAGCAAGCGCTCTAAGGCAAACAATTACCTGCGTCGAGTTGTTGAGAGGTGGCCTCGCCCCTCCCGGCAATGTTGGCTGCCAGGGAAATGTTGCCGGTACCCATGCGTACCGGCTCCTCCTCAACCAAGGTAGGCTCGTCGGTGGTAACTCTTGCCGGGGATGCGCTTGTGGGCGGCGTGGTTGACGGAGGCGGCACGACGGGGGTGGTTTCCACCTCTCCCTGTTGCTGTTCTTCTCCTGCAAGCCCGAAGATATCAGCGGCAAGGGTAGAAACCTCAGCGCCCGCCAGCGGAAAACAAGTGGAGAACTCACACTGGGGGCTGCGCTGGGGGCTGCGTTGAGGCCTGAGCCCCGGGCTGATGACGACAATTTCTGGCGCGCTCGTAGAGCCAGCCGGGGGCTCATCGCTCGTGGAAGTTCTCGACCTCTTCGCCACCCTTTCCGCCAAGGTTTCTGCATCGCTGCAGAGACAAGACGAAGCAAGGCTATGAGATTACTCCGAAATTTGGGAGATAAAGGCTATGACAGGATACTTACTCTTCCTCTTCTCGTTTTGGGCTGAAGTCGGAGATGTCGAAATTGACCTCCATTGTAGTGTCCGTGTGGGGGGGGGGGGGGGGGGGGGGCGGACGGAGGGGGTCCTGGGTCGCTTGGCTGTAGCAGGTGCAGGGGATTGGCGTGGTTCCGCCACCTCAGCCTCCGGTGCGGTTGTGTGAGACGCCCCTGCCGCCTCAGTAGTTGCCACAGGTGTGTGTCTCGCGCGCTGCGCAGGTTGCTATCGAACTCCTTGCCACAGCGCAGTCTTGCCGGCCGCCTTCTTGCCGGGAGTCTCGCTGCTCGAAGAGGGTTGGCTTGCCGTGATGCCAGAAGTGGCCTTTCGAAGAATGCGCTTGGTCTTCTTCGGAGCTGGGGGCTCCTCTTGCGGCTCTTCTTCGGCTACGTCTTCGTCGGACGAGCCCTCGGCGGCCACGCTGCTATGTTCCCCGGCAGCCTTAGCCTCCTCGGCAAGATTTTCTTCCATCACAACCTCTGTGTCGCTGGTTTCCCATTCTGTGAAACTGACACTGCTGGCCTCCGCGACAAGATTGGCCTCTTCCGCCCTAGTGGCAATATACGCCACTTCTTCGTCAGTGGTGGCGCAGACGAGGTTTGTTTCTTCCCAGATGGCCCTCTCCGACAAGTTGTCGAAGAACTTTTGTGCTTCCTCCTCGGATGGCTCGGCCCAAGTCGCGTCAAGACCATGGGCGTTGAACATTGGCATGGTGGCGATGATTGACCCCAGGGCGGAGTTGTTGCACAAAGGGACAATTCTTGCCGGCAACCAATGTTTGTCATCGCGCTGGAATAGCCTGTGGCGGAGAGCGCCGAGCTGCATGGCCGTCAAATTGTTGTTCAATCCAGGGCATAGCCTCATGATATCTGCTGTGTTCCGGTACTCCCAAGCTGGTCTTCCCTTGCTCTGTAGGGGGGCGATGCGGCGGCGGAGGAAATCGAAGCCAATCATCTCCATTGGGAGCCCGACAGCTTTCAGGCGAAGGATTCTGTTGGTGGCGATCGTGAGCCTCTCGTCCTCCGCGGCGAAATCACTCCAGTCACTACCGCAGACCGCCTTCTGCTGTCGAGGCAAACATAACGGATGGTGATCTGCTTCCTTGATCCAGCACCACTCAGACCGCTATTCTTCCCACTTCTCGCGGTAGACCCCATCTGGGTATATTTCCTTATTCCAAGCCCTTGGAATCCAGGCAATAGAACCGAAAAGGGCCTCCCCTTTTTGGATGCGATGAATAAAGTAATGGCGGAAGAGGGCAGTGTTGGGAACTACTCCGGCAAAGTTTTCGCAAAGATGAGCGAAGACGGACATGCACATTACGGCGTTCGGCGTGAAATCAAGAAAATGGAAGCCGTATGTGTACATAATGTCGTTGAAGAAGTCAGAGAAAGGAGGACAGAGTCCGCAATAAAAATAAGCGGTGAAGAAGGGATATCTGTCAGGTCTGCTCTCGGAATAAGAACCTGGAATCACGCGAGTTGCAGGGTGAGCTTGCGTCTCCCTCGCCCACATGCACTGGTACCGGTTCTTCAAGGCCCTCGCATCGAGCGTCAGAGCGAAGACGACGTATTTTTTCCGCATCTTCACCAGCTCGCTCTCCGGAACAACGGTTTTTGCCTCCTTGCCCTTGCCCTTGCCAGCCTTGGGCGGCATGGTGGCTGCGAGAGAGGAAGCCGAGGATAGAACGGGTGCGGAAGCGAAGAGCGGATAAGGAGAAGTCTGGCTTTGAGCTCGAGAAGGAGAAGATAATGGCGGAGTCTAGATTGAGAAGAAGAGGGGGTAAATAGGCAGCGCCTCTGCAGTTTCCCTTTTTTATGGGGAAGGAGCGAGGCCGCCTCTTCTACTCCCCAATGTAAATACACCTCTGCAGGCGCACTGCAGCTGCCGCCCTTCAGCGCACGCTTCCCACATCGCGCATTCAGCACGCGTAGTGGGGGGCACAGTAAGCGGGATATTTACGAGCAGTTAATCCCCTGCCACGCGTGCCGTGCACTGTTTGGGCCTAGCCCAACAACGCCTCGCACTCGTGTGTGGCCTAGGCCCGGGGGCTCCTGTCGGTGTACTAAGTATTGGGCCATTAGTACCCCATACTTGTGCACGGGCAGTTGTAGCCATACTCGCGGCCAGGCTTGTCGGGGAACAGTTGGAGGTTAATTCAAGTTATCAAAGAAACACCCAAGCCAAGGATCAGAGGATCAGCAGATAAGAAGAGCTGAAGACCGAAAGCCAGCCTCCTCGGCAAGATCTTGCCGGGGTGGCCTGCGAAGCCCAGCAAGATTTCGCGCCCGGCAAGATTCTGCCACTGTGCCACCGCTTCAGCACATCAACGAGCCTGGCATTCTGGGTCCTTCTCTGGATGCGTGGCAAGGCGCCAGTGGAGGAGAGCTTAAGCGGTGCTGATGGGATGGCCCCTTTTTCCATCCCCAAGAAAACGAGGACACCTAAACGGACACCTCACGGTGCATTCAATGCATTCGCCCTAAACCGTCAGTGATTAGGTATGATGACCCTGTAGCTACTTTACACCTCAATGTATGTACATTTTGCCACTGTGGTGACCCCTTTGAACGTATAAAAGGAGGCCCAAGGCAACTGCTACAGGGGGAGGAGGATCTTCTGGCCCATCCTGCATGCGTAGCTGCTCTTTGAACGTACTGTTCATCGCAAGCGTTCCTGGAGCCTGGGCTCAAGAACACTCTTAATAAAACAAGGCAGGAGTAGGGTTTTACGCTGATTAGCGGCCCAAACCTGGGTAAAATCACCGCGTGTCGATCGTTGGTTCTGCTCTTTGCGCATACCTCTCTCCCTGCCGAATCGTAGAAGGGATCCACGCAGTCCCATAGGTGTCGCACGCCGACACTAGTAAGTACATCATCTACTGCTTTGTGTTCTACTCCTGCGCTCCATGCAACGGGCGCAACGTCCCCTAGAGCCACTCCCATTTCATGGACGGCCTGGTCGATGCCTGCAAGGTGCCCTGCATCTATAAGAGTTTCGGCTGCGAGAGGTACATGGACCAGCACTTGCTGGCGGAGCATAGTTCCAGATGCGCGCACGCGCCCTGCTACTCCTACGAGTGCATGCCGCCATTTGAGGGCTCGCCGGCGAGCCTCATGCATCACCTCACATCACCGTCCGGCAATCACTACTGGCCCGCGGTGAACATCAAGTACGAGACATGCTACCCGTTCACCCTGCCAGAGTCGCTGGAGGATCACCGCCGCCTGCTAGTCGTGGAGGAGGACGACAGTGTCTTACTCTTGGCCGTGGGCACCGGCAAGGCCCGCACAGGCTGCCGCCCCGTCTCTGTCGTGTGCGTTAGGGGAAACACCGCTGACGCTGACACGAGGCCGCTGTACAGGTGCATGCTCACTGTTGCTGCCCCTCCGGCGTAAGAGGGCGACCTCGGCGCCTCCCTCACGCTGAATGGGACGATGGCGAGCTGCTCTATTCCCGGCAATGTGGACATGGAAGAGTGCTGGCTTCATATTCACCCCAAGATGATGCACGGGGACTCCAAGGAGGTTCACCTGGGCATATGCATTACCAAGTTAACTGTTCATCATTAGTCTTCGCTCAATGTAAGCCACTGTCTAAGCATGTGGACACTTCTTATTTATATAGTATAGTACCTTCCATGCATGATCTTGCTCTATTAGAGTATCGCGCTTGAATAAAAGTGCATCCATTTATGGTTTAGTCTAGAATCTTCCATGTACGCTTTTGCTCCATTAGAGTTCTCGCTTGCCATTTATGAGATTAATTGTGAATTTTTACTACAGTAATGGTGAAAGACTTATGATGAACCATTTCTTACATCTCCTCTACCCCCTTCCAAGTCATCCTGATTTACATTCATGGTGGTCTACAAAAAATATACAAAATCGATACTCAAAAATAATTCTTAATGATCATTTCTTGCAAAGCACAATAAGTGTTATTTCTTCAAAAGTTTTGGATGCAGGTTGAACAGTTGAACACTTTTGTTTGCAAAAGATACTTTTTTTATCTATTTAGCCTACATTTACTATTCACTCGGATGCTTGTGAGCTCTAGAGAAGAAATAATATCCGAAGAAACCTATCGATATTTGTTACACATGAGATGACCCCCACATACTTTGTCAAAATAAACAACTCCCCGATCAATGCATTTCACTGTTCCATGCAACGCACGGGGACCTTACTATATATAGTACGACCATAAATTTAACTAACAAAATGCTCATGCATGTCACCAAAAATTAGATCATTGAAAACTATGTTGAAATACGAATCCAACGATATAGTTTTTGTTGACATGCACTAACATTTTGTCAGCTAAATCTTCAGTCAAATTACATGGGGGACTAATAAACCACGACGGAGGTAGTACTAGTGTAGAGGGCTTCGCTGCACTGGAGTCTCACCGCGCTCGTGGCGCGGCAATAAAGCCGTCATATCACAAAACCCCACCACTCCCAGTAATACAGTAAGTGGCCTGGTAAAATGAACGGACAAGCAACCATCACATCGCTCCTGTCTTTTTTGCATTTCATCTCTCTGCATTTACTTTATCCGGTTCATCTCGCACACTCGATCCCTAGCTACTACTCCTAGTACTAGCAGTAGTACTCAAGTTGGAATTCCAATTGCACGGCACAACTTCTTACGCACCAAATTCGGTACAGGGTGTACGAAGCGGTTTGGGAATTTGCATGCCTTCCCGACCAGTGAGATACTCCGTACAAAGTACGATAGAGAAAAAACCACAGAGAGAAGGAAGCTAAAGTAAACAATCAAACGAGCATTTTTGCATTTCTTTTGCATTGAATGGTTTCACAAGCTTGACTAGTGCTGTTTTTCTACTTTTACGAAAACCGCATCGTAATGTTAAAACATGCATTTGCACGTGTGTATATATACAAGTAGTAGTAGAGTCTACAAGCATATAGAGAGAGAGACGTGTACTGCGATATATAGTTAAGTTTGTGCTATATGCACGTACTTACAAATGCGTACGGATACAAAAGGTTTCCAAACTTTTCCTTTTACATAGTTAATTAAGGACACTGATAATTCCTGAACGTTCAGGATTTATCATTTCCGTCCCAAAACTAATGAGATCGCCTTACGACACTAAATTATTCCTAATAAAATCCACGACGCTCGCAGGAGCACTTGCGGCGCGCCACGAGTGCCCTGGTACGCGGCCGTTTCCCAGCGCGGCGACACAACGCCTCTTCCTCGGCCTCGCAACTCGCGAGGTGCCGATTGGCAACTTGCCGGCGGGCGAGCGCGATCTCACCAGTCTGGTGATCCGGCGCCAACAGGTAATCCTCCTCGCTGGAAGCGTGCACCCGGTCCACGTACCACCAAGCGTAGATGAGGTGCTTGGGCCCGACTGCACTCAGGGCTTTGGCACAGGCGTTCTCCGCCACCCACACGGCCCTCGCACGAGCCTTCTGCCAAAGAGCTAATTGCCTGACTCTCTCGGACGCGACATAGGTCTGCCAGGCAGCATGCCTCGCTGCGCACTTCTCTTCATCGGCCTTCTTCTTCACCTCTCTTTTGGCACGCTCTGCCGAAGGCAAAGCCTCCCGCAAGGCGACCTCCATTTCTTTCCAAAGCTCCTCCAAGCTAGGGGGCTCGGAGGGCAGTGCGAGGTTCTCCTCGTAGCGGGGAGCCAACGCGTACTCTGATGCGTGTGGTGGCGAGACTGGGAATGCTGACGCGTCCACCTCGACACGTCGTTGCGAGGAGCGAAACACTGATGCGTCATCCTCCACTGGTGGCAGTGAGGGGCGCCTAGGGCTTGGGAGGGGTAATGCCATGGTGGTCGACAGGTC
The DNA here is from genome assembly GCA_011799875.1 of Thinopyrum elongatum. Lineage (NCBI taxonomy): Eukaryota > Viridiplantae > Streptophyta > Magnoliopsida > Poales > Poaceae > Thinopyrum > Thinopyrum elongatum. Next base: position 221,335,071 of record CM022301.1, on the reverse strand, counting down.
CTTAACTGAGAGGGAGGGGGAGGAGATAAAGGCGATGAACATGAGCGTTCTTCCGAATGCCGTGGGAGGCGCAGTATTTATAGCGAGCAATGCCACACCTACGTAAGATATGTTGTGTGATTAACGTAACAACTAGGTGGGCATATTTTTGTTGGAGTAAATTACGGCGGAGGGGAGGGGTGGAAATATTGCTGGTCACAATGGATTGGACGAGCGCGGGGGGACGAGAGTCATGCATGCAGATTGTTTTCACACGGGGAGGAGTGGAGTGGTGGGACTGCTGGAGGGAGAAGGAGTGGTGGGACTATATATGGCATGGCAATATCATAACGCACCTGGATGGAGGAACTAGTCTGCATAGTGCATATAAGTTTTGTCTGAAGTCAAAGTACCTCTACTTTGACCAAACTTATAGAAAAATGTATCAACATTCACAATGTCAAATCAATATTTTTATATTCATTATGAAATGTAGTTTCATAAAATATATATTTGGTGTTGTAGATATTGATATTTTTAATATAAATTTGGTCAATTTTTTGCAAACTTTGACTTGACACAAATCTTACGCGGAGTAAAAAGGACCAGAGGGAGTATCATGCATGCGCAGTAGGCAAAAGAAAATTGCTCATTTATAGCCGTCCGAAGTCTCAAAGGGCACGATCGCGCGAGGGAGGTGAAGGTCGTGGAAGGCGCGATGGTTGACGGAATTAAGTGAAATTTACATGCACGCGCCGGCATGGCGTGCGAACACGCAGAAGCTATAGTGTCGGGCCTACGATGTGGGTCTAGTAGACATGACATCTAGTGGGTCCTGCATAGTACTCGAGAACTCTTTGGGGGCATGCAGCCGTTTATCCACCGGGCAAGCCACCACCCCACGCCCTACTCGTCCCCGTACCTTACAACAGCTTGCTCCTAGTCGTCCCGTACTTTCACATTACACCAATTCCACTTCTCCTAACCCACCTCCAAAATCCATGGCCTCCCAAATCTCCATGATCGGCGGTGAGTACAAGGTTAGAACCATCACCAGCGATGAGTTCATCATCATCTACACCCATAGATCCGCGATGGTGGAAGCATGCCTTGGTCGCTTCCTACACATGTTCCAAAGTTCAAAGGATGAGTGGGTCGCTGGGCTAGATATTGAGTACACCATAGTCGTGGAAAAGGAGAAGCTTCTAAAGGAGGCAGAGATGAAGAAGCCCGCCGTGATCTAGGTTTGCGTACATAACATGTGCTTGGTCTACCACATATGCCATGCCGATGTTAGGTGCCAGGATTTTGAGGTCTTCCTCAAGGATAAAAGAGTGAAATTCATTACTGTAGACTTTACGAATGACAAGAGAGTCCTGGGCCGGATAGGCCTCGTTGTAGGCCAGCCCTTCGATCTCTAGAAGGAAAGCCTGGTGTCCTCCTCTCAGCCTTCAATGCTGACCCTGGCAACAGCCATGATTGATCCTTCGTACGATGAAGTGAAGAAACCTCACCCCAAGTTTCATCATGCATGGGAGTCGAAGACAATAGATGAAGATCACATCGTGTACGCAGCAACGGATGCCTACCTTTGTTTAAATATCTACAAGGGTTGGATGAAGAAGCAGAGCCCAGTGTCTGGTTCAAGCAAAGAAGTGTCGGTGAAGAGGAAGAGGAAGAAGGACGAGGGCGAAGTCAAGGATGTGGACGAGGACTCCGAGTAAGGTGGCAGTGCCGTTGCTCTTGCTGGTTCTACTACAGTGTCAAGCGGACTAGTTGCTTAGTTTTATTTCAGGGGTGTGATATGCTGAGCCCCCAGCAGAGCTATGTTATGTTCTTTCTCGTTATTTGAACTCTTTAGTATGTATTAGTATGTCTTACTACTGTTCTTCTTATAGTTGGTACTACTACTCGTTTCTTCGCATTCCTACTGTACTTAATACATACTAGCAGTATAATTTGGGTCAGTCGATTTGTGAAAGGAGAAGTTCGCCGGAGCGAAGGAGGAAGACGGCAGAGAAGCTACCCGAGTATCTATATTAGGGTGGCAGGGTGCCCATGATCTATCTTATGAGTGTTGGGTGTGGAATGCAGTTCACCGGAAAAAATGGATCGTGCCCGGGGTTAAACGGATGGCGGGGGTGGGGGGGGGGTCATGGCGGTGGCAAGCGGTTCAGGGGAGGGTTGGGCGGCGGCGGCAGGCGGTTAGGCCTGTGGCGGGCTGGTGGCTCGATGGTTGAGAGAGAAGATGAACACTGCATCATTTTCGGAGGTTGAATAAGCCCTTCTGGCCGTCCATGTTGCATCGAACGGCTCACAAGAGTCGACTGACCCAAATTGTTCCTTTAAATTGCATGATCCACGTGGCATTCAAGGTCTCAAAGGTAGATTCCACGTCCGCACCCGGTTTGCGGGCTCAGCGCGGGTGCGACCGGCTTCCACCGTGACAGCCACCATGCGAGCCTCCTCCAGGCGGGCGGAGAAGACAATGACACGCTAGCTCCTCCTCGCCGGCATCCTGGAGCACGCGCTCGACCTCCTCCTCTTCGTACGCTGCGAGCATAGATGCGACTCGACCTGCTCCCGTGCTTGGCAGTGCGGCGTCATCGCGAGGAGGGACTGCAGACGACGTGAGCGGGCGAGGGGTTGAGATCCTCTGCAGTATTGTACGGTGCTGTAGTGTGGATGACATGTGGGGCTGGGTCCCACATGGCAGCGATAGTACTGCACCGTATAGTACTGCAATGACTGTACGCATGCGCAACGGCGGCGGCGGCATACTGACGAGTGCACTTATGGGAGCTTGGTTATAGGGTTGGTCAAACTTAAAAGAACACCGTACTAGTACACGTAATCATGTGCAAGCGCGTGCATCGCGGCCGCGCTTATACACCACAGTAGTTAGCAAAGCATCGATATGGAATCCTGTGAAAGCGCTTGCACCGTGGCCGCGCGGTCGATTGAAAGGTGCGCCACAGTGTCGCGCTGGAAGGACATCGACCGAACCTTTTTGTGTGTGTGAAAACAGTCCCCGAATATTACTCTACTTTTTTTTTCTAGAAAAGTTCCTCACGCTACAATATTTCCATATATTTGTATTTAGCTTCAGTTCATGATTATTTGGATTTGGACATTTTAGGTGCCCCCTACAAAAAAAATTAATAGAGATTCTGTGTGTGTAACGGAGAGAGAACGCGTGTATGTGTCTACATGTGTGTTGCGGCGGAAGGGCAATGTGGAGATGATGTGTGTGTGTGTGTGTGTGATAGTCATAGAGAGGTGAGAATGTGCAAATGATCAGGTATGAGTGAGACATAGAGATATATCGAGATGTTTTGTATACATGAGAGAACGGTCTTCTATTTGTGTTTTTTGTGTGTGCGTGAGAGAGAGAGAGAGAGAGAGGAGCATCTATAACACAACAACCATCTCTCTCGATTCGACCATCCCTCACACAATCACATGTAACACATGCATCAACGCACACATTTTGACACCCTCACCCAGCCCCTGCCCGCCTCAAGGCCCCTACACCGCTCTCTATCTCGTACACACAATCTCTTCATGAAAACCCTATTTGGCATGCATGTACCTCTCTGTCACATACACACCATGTACCACGCACACACATTTATCTCTCGCTATGTCTCCTTGCCTAGCAAACACACTCCCCATAGTCCTATCTTTGTATCCCGCACATGATATCTCTATATTGCCTAAACATTGACGCACACGATGTATCTATCTCGCACCATTAGCCTCTCTCGCATGCTCACTATGCACACACATTCTCTCCATAGGTTTGATTTCTCTCAATATTTGACACACACAACACCCCCCCCACCACGACACTATCCATCCCCATCCAAGGTTATATAGCGACCACGGTCGCTTGTGCTTATCTGCACCCCCACATGCACACCACCTTGATCTTCAAGGAGGGCATCGGGAAGAATGAAGATGATGACCAGACCGCACTAGAGACCACGGGGCCATTTGGAAGCATGATGATGTGGCGACGACTGAGTAACTCCTTTCCCCGCTCTCTCTCCCTCTCCCTGCCTCCTGCACAAAATTATCAATCCCTCAGCCCACAAGATTCCCCTCTATTCCATGTTCTTTTGAGCTCTCTCATCAAACCTTTTGTCTCTTCTCCTTCCACATGTACAAAATCTCGATGCACACGCATCTCACTCCTTATATATTACATGTCTCTATCTTACTCACAGACCTAACTTCTTCCTCTGTATACATCCCTCTCTCGCACACTTCCTCTCTCCCTCCTCTCTCTCTCTCTCTCTCTCTCTCTCTCGGTTTCTCTCCTACTCTCTCGCCCACATATATACAATCTTTCCCATCCTCTATCTCTTTCTTCCCCTGGGTGTATATCTTGTGTGTTGAGCACACACATCTCTCTCCCGCCAATGCTCCATCTTCACAAACTCTCTACGTTTCATTCACACATTGGGATGTGTTCTGAAAATTGCTTTAGACCGGATCATGTAGAGTTATGGTTGGTTTTGTTGCATCCAACAAATTACTAACTATGAAATGCATTTAGATTTTCATTTGAGTTGGATTATTTGAGTTTGAGCATATTGTGAAGTACTATAGGCCTGGTATTCATCTTGGAATTCAACAACGATTCTAAATATTGAATTATACAAACCATTACATTTGAAGTCAATAGCTTAATATATTTATTTCACAATTACAACAAATATTTAATGCCACAACAAACTAAGAAAACAGATGTGTACTCCCTCCGTTTTTATTTAAGTCCGCGTATTAGCATTGATCAAAGTCAAGTTTTGTAAACTCTGACTAAGTTTATAAACGAAAATGTTAACATATACAATAACAAATCAATACCATTAGATTCATTATTGAATGTACTTTCACATCATACAAATTTGTTATGGTAAATGCTTATATTTTTTCTATAAACTTGGTCAAACTTTAGGAAGTATGACTTCAGTCAAACCTAATATGTAGAGTAAATAAAATCGGAGCGAGTACTAGTAGTACTCCTAGCTGCTCAGCCCAATCACCCAACACGTCAGATGGGGAGTGGGGAGTAGTACAGTGTTACAAATTTTCAGGTTGGCGGCAAAATCTCCCGCTTCCATCGAGATCTCCCGCGACTCAGATTTGACCAATGCAAAGTTACCATCATACCCTTGGTCGAACAGGCCGACAGATGCTGGTTGGTCGGGGGCTGTTTTGGTAACTTCACGTTCACCCCACCCATCCAACCCCACCCCGGCACCCAGAGTACTCCTCATTACTCCCCATTTTCTATCCCCACCGCAAAATAGACTTCTCCACGGCACCGCAGCACCTTCGTGCACCTCCCCTTCTTCATCGGCGCACTCATCCACCGCAGCGCATCTGCCTCATCGACGACATCGTACACCGCACTGAAGCCGGTCCGCCGTCGCCGTCGTACACGGAGCCGCTTCCTCGGCGCCGTCTTCCACGGTCTCGGATCTGCTTCCCGGAAGCCGACGCCAAGCGCAACAGCACCACCGTCGTCGACAATGAACTGACTCCCGTTGCCGACCATGATGCACAGACGCCGCCGCGACCTTCGTACTCCTCCTCGATTGGTAATGTGTATATTGATTCTCTAAGCAGTACATGTGCAGTTCCGATTATGTTCATACCTACTCTTCAAATTTCCTGGCTGCTATTGTTTCGGTAAAAGTAATTGGTTATAGCTTGCATTGTCCAATAGAATATCATCCTGTAATTGTGCGTCACTTCTGTATTGCGCTGTGCTTGGGTAGGTTCTTCATCTGTAACCAGCAGTGTCGCAAATGATGGAAAGTTTTTTAGAATAGCAGGGAGGTGACCCCCTGTTCTATTCACTCAAAATGAAACCACAACGTAGTTCTAGAAAAGTTGAAGAGCCACATAGTAGTATATTAAAAATCACTCCTGCTAACATGGCAGATGAGTGCTTTAATGTTGCCCACAAGATGCGTGAGTATTACTATATTTTCTTGCCATGTTGAGATTTTAAAACTACGAATGCGAACATGCAGAGGAGCAATGAAGACCAAATATGGGATGTTGGGGACATCTTCAAGGAACGTCGTAAGTTAAGGAGGAGCTGCACTGAACCTGTAAAACGAGCTTTGGTAAGTAACAACCTTTCAATTACTTTGACATTGAGAACCTGACTAGCAGTGGTGGATGTTTTGTGTGTCCTTGATGGTTTCGTTAATTAAATCAGAGGGAGCCCCCTCTTTTAACCATTTTTTTTACTTTGACATGGTATGTGTCTGGTAGCAGTAGTGAACACAGGACCAGACCAGGCCCTGGGCAAGCCCCGAGCCGAAAACAGCATCAAACCACATTCTCTGCTTGGCTAGGGTTCTTGCCATGCAATCCAGCAGTGTGGCAGATTATTAAACAATACTCCCTCCGTTCCTTTATGTAAGGTTTATTATTTTTGGCACGGTGACCAAAGCGCATAAATATAGAGGTGTTAGGACAAAATTACCCTTGGCAAATTTGTTGATTAGTGGCAAGTAAATCAATGAGTGCAGGAAAGTAAAAGATAGATGCAATCGAGAGAGAGATTCTTTCCTTCTTTTGCTATAAGGAGAGATACATGCAATCAGGAGAGATATACTTTTAATTTTCTGGAGGGCTAAAAAATCAATTAGGAGGATTTAGAAGAAATGCACCTTATATTATGGAATTTTATCAAAAAACAAAAACACCTTATATAAAGGAACGGAGGGAGTAATAGGCAAGTAAAACAATTTCCTGTACACTTGATTAGGCTCTCAATCATTTGTAGGATCTCAACTTATTCAGTGGACCCACCATACCGTAGGATGAATCTTTTGTAATTTAGTGTTGAAGCTAGTCAGTCAAACGCGCCTACAGACGGCCTGGAGATCATCTGGTTGCCGGTTGTTTTGCTGCAGCAACCCTTGGCTTAGTGCACCCCTCTGCTAGTTTTTCTATTTCTCTTAGCCTTGTGTTCTTCGATGTATATGTCGTAGTTTCTATAAGCTGGCTCTGTTTGATATGTAATAAGCACAGTCTTAATCGTCCTAATGCTTTTCTTTTTAGCTTGATGTAGGAAGTAGGTGTTTTCACCTTGCAGTCTGTTTTTATTTTTCTTTTGAATTCACTTCTCCTAGTCCTGTTTATCGGGCTTCTACTTAATGGATCTGGGGAGCTCTGACTATTGATCTAAAAAACAAGTAACTTGTTCATGTCAGGAAGCAGTTCCTGCGAGGAGGGAAGTATGGTCAACCTCGAGATCATGTTTCCAAAATGAGGCTGGATTACACACAATGTGCCATTTCCCTAATGATGCCGGACTAGACACAAGGTGCAAATTCCCAGATGATGCTGGATTACTCACAAGCCAGGTGGAGTCATCAAGTGTTCGTGTCCTCGTTGCTCTAGTAAAGGCTGAAAGAAAGCGTGCAGCAGCCCTTGAGAATGTAGCTGAGTTCCTGAAGAAGCGAAAAGAGCAATCCGATGCTCTCTTCACCCAAGCCAAAGAAGAGATGGAAGAAGCCAGAAAGAAGCTACCAGAGGCAGAGCAGGCTAGGCGTCTCCTGCTATCTAAAACTGTTGTCAATACAAATTTTCATTCATAATAGCTAGGTTAAAATGTTTATCCAGTCAGCATGCCTGTTGTGATGTCCGTGCATCTACTGAGATGTATATAATTTTGTGATGCCTAGATGTGGCACAAAATAGTTTTTTTCAGGTCATGTAATAACAACCATTACTTTCCGAACAATAACAAACGAACCATTAGGCATGGTATAGTTCACATGCAAGCCCAACATTCCAAGTTCAACTTCCACATCAAACTCTTGTTCACAGATATCTGCACATTCATAGATAATGTCCACAACCATCACTGGTACACCGAGGTGCTATACAAACGGTTTTTAACCCCTTTCCGCGATGGCATTTTTAACGGTCGCCTAGTGAGTGACTGCGATAGGGGGTCCTTCCCACATGACCCAAAAACCATCGGGGATAGGCCCTCCGGTCACACACGCTCAGCAAAATGAGGTCATGTGCGACCGACGAGCGATCAAATACAGTTATACAGTTCCAATCGGTTCCGGTCAAGTACATCCCACACAGTGAGTCCCAAACAAATGTTTCTGTTTGTTATGTACATTCCACACAGTCAATCCAAGGAATACGTTTCCGTTCTTATGTACATCCCACACAGTCAATCCAGGGAAAACGTTTCCGTTCGTATGTACATCCCACACAGTCAATCCAGGGAAAACGTTTCCGTTTGTATATACACCCACAAATTTTTATGTGTAGCCTCGTGTGTGATAGGTGTAACTATCACACATGCTCTGCCTCAGTTAACTGTTTGCTTTTATTCAACTACATCACACACGATTTGATGAAGAAAACTGTATAGCATTCGGCTATCCATCACAAGCGCTTTTATTGCTAGAACCGTTTGCAAAGTTCCATGACCCATTTAGCAGGTTTATTAGTTTACAATTAATAATTCCAGTATTACGCAAATTCACATTTCATATCGAACAACTGTTTGCCAATTTCATATCAGGCACATAAATATATTTTAACATCATAGTACGATAGCTACCTGAAAACAAAATAGTACAACATATAGCTAGTTCACCTTCATAAGAACAATATTAGAACAATATATTCATTTCCCTAATCGAGATCATCCAGGCTCGTCTTATCCACCTCTGCTTTCAGTTCAGTAAGAACCTATTTTGCACTGGCCAACTGGGAAAGTGCCTCCTCCTTCGCCAACACCATCTTAGCAATGTCTGATTTAAAAAATCTGAGCTCATTCTCCATCTTCCTCTTTTTATCCCGCATCTTCAAATATTTTTCAGCGTTGACAACACTTTCTCTAAGCCTACCTCCGTTCTCTTCCCCATACATGCTCCAGAGCTTTGCTAGGCACATCTTCAAAGACTGTGGCCACTCTTGATCAACCCACTCCAGGTAAGAACACTTCTGTTCATCCTATAATATTTAAAACTATATCAGTAAACATTGTAGGGGAAATGGGTTTATAGCAACATAGAAAATCACCAAATACATATTTTGAAAAACTAAAGAAACGGGTTAATTATGGCATATCTTCTCCAAAAGATCAATGTGCAAATGAATTAATTGCTACTGAGACAACAACCAAATTCTGAAACATCAGAAGCTATAATTAACTACAACAACGCTACAAGTTCTTAGTCATGTACTATAAATAACAAATTGAACATTTTATGAGGAAGCTAAATATAACTGCAACAGCATAGCGACAGTGTTTGGATGACAGCAAATTGATACTAACAAGTGTGTACATGCACAAATTTAGTAACATAGAACTAATAGCACTAAGGCGGTCCACTATGTATGCCAAAACCGGTGTAAAGACAACTGTTGCTACATTTGGCACTAGTGCCCTGCACTAGCAAGCCGATGCAACAAGAAAAAATCAGGGACCCAGACTCCGGAGCACCTAGTTGCTCCGATGCCCAGTTCCTTCGTGCCATAAAGATTTAGTATTTTACTGCTTGGCTGCTCGGATGTGTGAACCAAAGTTGGCTGCACAAACTACTGAAGCGGTGCCAAATAATTTTCTAATGGCATCGCTGATGAGATGGAAACATTTTTAGATACTAGGTACAAACTGTGACACTGTCTTAGCATCCAGAATAACATAGCACAGTGACAGTGTCTGAATCACATCTAACAAATGATTTGTAACAACGAAAGTGGGGCTAACCTTCTCTGCACATGCCAGAAACTTCCTCCCACTGTCCACAGATTCAAACGCAACTAGCTTCACGCATGGAGATTGATGGTGACAACGAGAAGGCAGATCTTCAGCCACCTTGCTCCATTCATTGCAACTGATGGTCCTAGGGAGCTACAAGAGGAAGAAATGACACAAATTGACCGCCGGGTTAAAATCCTTCATTCCAAGTCATAACCCGAGAGAGAGAAGAGAGGCATACCCGGGTGCTGAAAAATTCATCATCGGAGGAGGAACCGCTGGAGAGGTCATTGAAGAAGACCATGGCGACCCCGCCGGTAGGATGTGAGATGACGAGAGCGAGGAAGCGGCTATAGCTTCGGAAGGAAGGAAGGAGGAAACATGGGAAATGTGACTTGTGGTCGGGGAGAAAAGGGGGTGGGGAGGGGGGTAGATATTTCGGCGGTAGGCCAAAAATTTCGAAATGTGGAGGGAAACTTTGCGCGCGGTGCCGCCGAACACCATTCACTTTGAACGATTGTGTGCATCGCAAATGATTCTTCTGCTTTACGCGCATGGGATGAGTTTGATAATTCAAATTTTGGTGGAAATTTCCCTGGGCACTGTCCTCATCCACGTCATTGCATAATTTAACATCGCTTGCTCATTTGGGCACACAAAAGAGCGTACAGCACACAGACCACACTTACTAAATCGAGAAATTTTAGTAATTAAACAGAGCCAGTTGACCTGAACATTGCTCTAACAAAAGACCAGCATTAAAAACAAAGCCTAAGTACGCATAATTTTAACAAAGCCGCCGCCGCGCCAGCCTATGCATCGCCGGTGTGAGATGAGACGTCGATGACTTGTCCTGGCGACATGCCGCCGTTGGTGGACTCCGCGTCCCCCCTGCTGAAGTCGACCGTGTCCTCATCCTCGTCCTCGGCGCCACCCTCAAGGTTGTAGTACTCGTAGTAGTGGCTGCGCCAGAGCTCGGGTTGGTACTCCACCACCGATTCCTCTACGGACAGACTCTTCTCTACCTCGACCTCAGCCACGCGCAACTCTTCCTCCCGGCACTCCTCGATCTCCACTGCCTCCTGCATCTCCAGCTCCCGATCAGCGATCTCATGAGGAAGTAGGTGCTCCATGGCCACCGCCGCCTTTTCGGACATGGGTTGCATGCCGGATTCCATGGTGGCCTGGAATATCTTGGCGTGTGCATCCTCGATCTTGGCGCGGATGGCCTCGACCCGGGCCCGGGCGACATCGGCGGCGGGGACGGCAGCTCGAGCGCTCTCGGCGTTTGCAGCCACCGCCGTAGCAGCTGCTGCAGCCGTCTCGGCTGCTGCAGCTGCCCTGTCGGCTGCCGCAGACACCCTCTTGGCGGATGCGGCCGCGCTCAATGCGGATGCGGTGGCACTCTCGGCGTAGGTAGCTGAGCTCTCGGCGCAGGCGGCAGCGCTCGGGGAGGACGTGGCCACCGTACGGGCCCTCACGAAGCATTTCCACGGCGTCATCTTTGCAAGAAGGGGATGCGGGAATGGGGATCGAGATTCGAGGATTCGGGGGTTGCCGGCACTGGAGCAGACGAGCTGGTGAAGCTTAAGGAGGAAGACTTAAATAGACCCACAAATTTTCATCGCAAACAGTTCCTACAAAAAAACTCTGTGTGATGTTGTTGATATTTTTTATTAGCTGTGAAAGACGAATTTGGAGTAAAGTGGCAACGGATGGTGTTTTAAATGTACGAGAAAATTTGTAGTACTAATACAACTGTCATGTCAAAAATTGTAAAATTTCAGGGGTCATTTAACCTTTTAAGACATTTTAAGTGATTTTCTAGCCATTTAATGACCGTAATTCAAATTTGAACTACATCTACATGCAACGGCTAATCATAACAGTTTGAAAAATCATATTTGTGTACTTGTGTGTGAGTTAATTCCATGTGCAGTAAATTGGAAGGAATTTTCAAACATATTGGTGTCACGGCCTGGACACATGCATGGAGTGCCATGGCATTTAAATTCCAAAAAAATAATAAATGATCAGAAACACGTGAAACCTTGCTTGATGTAATGTCATGCCACCAAGATGAAGTGGTAAAAAATTTGGTATGTTTGACGAAAGTTTGGACACACACCCCTCACAAACCAGAGCAACTCACTAGAAGGCTCGTGGTTCCGAGAGGGAACAATGCATGTTTTATGACGAACGGGAGATAGCTTCCTCTTACGGCCTTCAATTTTTTTCTACATTTAACGTGCACTAATACAACTGTTAAAAATTTGGAAAATTCTAGGGGTCATTTGACCTTTTTAAGACATTTAAGTGATTTTCTAGCCATTTAATGACTGTAATTCAAATTTGAACTACATCTACATGCAACGGCTAAGAATAACGGTTTGAAAAATAATATTTGTGTGCTTGTGTGCGAGTTAATTCCATGTGCAGTAAATTGGAAGGAATTTTCAAACATATTGGTGTCACAGCCTGGACACACATGCAAGGAGTGCCATGGCATTTAAATTCCAAAAAATTAATAAATGATGAGAAACATAAGAAACCTTGCTTGATGTAATGTCATGCCACCAAGATGATGTGGTAAAAAATTTGGCTTGTTTGATAAAAGTTTGGACACACCCCCCTCACAAACTGGAGAAACTCACTAGAATGCTCGTGGTTCCGAGAGGGAACAATGCATGTTTGATGACGAACGGGAGATAGCTTGCTCTTACAGCCTTCAAATTTTTTCTACATTTAATGTGCACTAATACAACTGTCATGTGAAAAATTGGAAAATTCTAGGGGTCATTTGACCTTTTAAAGACATTTAAGTGATTTTCTAGCCATTTGATGACCGTAATTCAAATTTGAACTACATCTACATGCAACGGCTAACCATAACGGTTTGAAAAATCATATTTGTGTACTTGTGTGCGAGTTAATTCCATGTGCAGGAAATTGGAAGGAATTTTCAAACATATTGGTGTCACGGCCTGGACACACATGCATGGAGTGCCATGGCATTTAAAGTCCAAAAAATCAATAAATGATCAGAAACACATGAAACCTTGCTTGATGTAATGTCATGCCACCAAGATGATGTGGTAAAAAATTTGGCATGTTTGACGAAAGTTTGGACACACACCCCTCACAAACCAGAGCAACTCGCTAGAAGGCTTGTGGTTCCGAGAGGGAACAATGCATATTTGATGACGAACAAGAGATAGCTTCCTCTTACGACCTTCAATTTTTTTGTACATTTAACGTGCACTAATACAACTGTCATGTGAAAAATTGGAAAATTCTAGGGATAATTTGACCTTTTTAAGACATTTAAGTGATTTTCTAGCCATTTAATGACCATAATTCAAATTTGAACTACATCTACATGCAACGGCTAACCATAACGGTTTGAAAAATCATATTTTGTTACTTGTGTGTGAGTTAATTCCAAGTGCAGTAAATTGGAAGGAATTTTCAAACATATTGGTGTCACGGCCTGGACACATGCATGGAGTGCCATGCCATTTAAATTCCAAAAAATTAAAAAATGATCAGAAACACATGAAACCTTGCTTGTTGTAATGTCATGCCACCAAGATGATGTGGTAAATTTTTTGGCATGTTTGACGAAAGTTTGGACACACACCCCTCACAAACCGGAGCAACTCACTAGAAGGCTCTTGGTTTCGAGAGGGAATAATGCAAGTTTGATGACGAACGGGAGATAGCTTTGTCGGTGTTCTGGGAACCAGGGTACGCAGACTTGCCTGCCTGCGGCCCACGGCATGGCTCCATCGACGGCCTGGTACGGCCCATCTACAAGACCACCAAGACAAGACCCTCGCGAGGGGCCATGCCTCGCGAGGCAGACGACACCAAGACCTCCCGAGGGAGCGGCCTCCCCAGGTTGCCTCCTAAGGAGCGGAGATTTCTATGCAGGTATCCAACCACATGAGGTTGCGATGACGCAAGCCATGACGACCAAGGCCAGGCGGGCGCCAGCGGGCGCAGAGAAGGCAGTTTCCTCTTTGGTGCTAAGGAGGCAAGGACAGACGTGGGTTCCCAAGGAGCCTGGCAAAGGTTTCCCTTCCGGTGCAATGAGACCAAGGCCACCGGTGCGGCAGGGCGGAAGTCATCGCCGAGCCCACCGCTGCGTCACGACCAGAAGCTTTGCAGGCGAAGACCACCTTTCGTCAGGATAAGATGTACTACTTGTCCCCTTTCAAATGCCACTGTGGGATCCCTTCCCGCCTATGTTTTGGGGGAAGAGGACCGAGGCCACTATAAGTATAGGTTAGCCACCACTGTAGAGGGGATGGGAACCTCGTCGGCTGATTCTCTCACCCATAGACCTCGCGAGGTTGTTCATCCCTTGTACTAGTTCATCCTCAGCCCCTCGTGAGGCCAATCCACCACAAAACAGGAGTAGGGTCTTACACCGCAAGGTGGCCCGAACCTGGGTAAACTGCCATGTTCATCTTCTTCCTTGTTCGTGTGTATCGAGCTAGGCCATAGGGCGACGAGCTGGTTGGCTGGATAGGTTGAGTCCTTCGCACATGTCCCAGAGTTTGAACCTTTCTTGGGTGTGCGAAGCCCTGAATCCGACATTTGGCGCGCCAGGTAAGGGCATGTCGAGGTCCTTGCCCCTTCATCAACCACGTTCTGCCCTCGCTCCGTCGCACCCATGGCGGAGGCTCCCCGAGCTTGCGCTGAGTGTTGGGCCACTCGCGCCACCCGGTTGGCGCCCCTCGGCCGCGGAGCTCATCGTCACCCCATGCTCCCCATGGCTGATGATACTGCTGGCGTCGCTGGCCGTTGGCGGCGAGGCCCGCCACTGCCCTCTTCCGCGCGGCGCCGCAATCGTGCTGCCGCGCGGTACTCCGACCACGCCGCGGCGTCATCCTTGCTATTTTGCCAGGGGCTGGTGAACATGCGGGCCGCGCTCCTCGTGGCGCGAGAGTTGCTGAGATGCCGGCTAAAGGAAGGCAGCCATGATGCCTTGATTGGCCGGGTCGCTGAGCTGCTCGATGCCACCTGCGAGGGCGTGGAGCCCTTTTGTATCCTGCCTACGTCACGGATGTCGCCAGAGGTTCGCACCTGCTCCCGCTGCGTCTGCTCGCCCTCCAAGAGGGAGTCCGGAGGGTCTAGCGATGCTGATCTTGCACGCGACGCCGCCCGCCCGGCTCAAGATGTGCTCCCCCGGAATATGACCGGGGTAGGCGGCCCCTCCAGGAGCCGCAATGAAGGACCACCCCTTGGTCCGCATGACCAGGCACCGGAGATGGTGGGCAGCAGAGCGGAGGGACTGGAGGCTAGCTTCGGGATGATGGCCTCTAGTGCCTCTGTGCCGCCATCATTGGGCTCGTTGTACGAACAAAGGGGAGGCCCACGCACATTCCCCTCATCGACCTGGATGTCGAGACTGCCGAGGCCACACGGGACCGGAGCCCCTTACGAGCCAACCCAACGCCCCACCGGCGTCTTCGATAGCAACGGTCACCGGTTACAACCAATATCTTTGGAACATGTCGCGCTAACCTTGGATCGCAGGTAAATCATGCAACGATGGCGCACCTCCGGGTGCTGGCCCTGACCCGGGCAGGCAGGGCGCGCCAGGAGGTCGCGCGAGGATGCCCCACATGCACGACGAGGGAACTCGGTGCCAGGGCTCCCCCCCGCATCACGAGGCGCATGGCACCACCACCGCAGTGGCGCGTGCCATCCGGAAGTGGGTCCTTCTCTGGGGAAGGCGTCGGCGAGCCTCCCCCGGTCGAGGGCCCGCGGCCACCTTACCACCGCCCGCGTAGCCCCTTGCCCCTTGGTCCTGTCCTAGTTTCCGGACGCCCCAACGGTGGTCAGGGTATGCGCGGGGCGGGGTACCTGCCCAGGGGGCAAGAAGCGCCCCTCAAGTCTCCGCTCGTGACACTCTCACGTAATAATGAGTGGGGCTGTACATGCCCCGGAGTCTCTTGAGCGCTGCCCCTGAGCCTCACGGGGGCTCCCACCCACGTCTCAGTGGAAGCCCTATGCTCCGCGCTGGCAGACGACACTGTCCCCCAATGACTATGCCCACGCCCAGTGGAGGCCCCATGCTCCGCATTGGCGGGAAGACTAGAAGACTAGCATAGGTGCCAGACGCAGCTGTTTTTTGCTTTCTCTTGTAGCCGAATCTGCTATTTCTTGGAATGAACTTGCAGCTCTTGCATTTTTGTTGGAAAAAGGGGGGGGGAGGTTCCTGGTTCTTTCTTCTCCTAGCTGTTTTTCCTTCGCTTAGTTTTCGTTTTTGCGTAAGATGGCGGGCACCCATGGTTTGCTCCATCGCACCCCGCGAGCGGGGGCTGGGCATGGTGCGCACGCTTAGGCCGCCCAGCGGCGCTAAAGACGCCCTGAGGGCCGAGGCCACAACAGCTGTGGCCTTGCCCGCGCGCACACCTCTCTGGATCCTCGCGCGGCGCTCTTGAGTGAACTGGCGGGCGCGCATCGCCTAGGACCCTCGACAGGCGCCGCCCTTCCGTACCTGGAACCGGGCACCGCGACCAGGCACGACAATGACGGCCACCCCTACTTAGGGGTCGTGAGTGCGCGAAAAGTAAAAGAGGGACGACAACAGGGAGTGCAAATACCACTCAATAGATCGCAGAAAAAGTTCTTCCAAAAATACTTTCGCACCCCCGCGGGATCGCATTCAAAATTTAGACAAGAAAACAGGGAAATACAAGCCTAGTGAGACGCGCTATCATCGTCTTCGTTGCCATCGTCGTCATCATCAGCTCCGCCCTCTTCAACTGCGGGCGCGACCATGTCATCGGTAGTGGCGAGTTCCGCGATCAGGTCATCCACGTGATCTTCCACCCAGTTCGCCAGGACGTCTTGGATTGCTCCAGGCACGGGGGCTATCACGGCGTCGAAGTCAAAGTCAGGATCAGACTGAAGAAGGTGGCTGAAGATGCGCGAGAACGCGCGCCCAAGAAGGTCGCGGATCTTCTCCACGATGAGTTGGCGAGGCCTCGCGGCCCCGCCTTCGAGGCGAGTCACGACCTGGGTGAAGAAGCTAAGGTAGCTGGCGTCATCGGCTTCGAGCGGGTGGGAGACATTCTCGTCACAGATGTTGCTTAGGGCCCGGTTGGTCCTAAGCCCAAGGGCCTCGAACATCAAGGAGCGCTCACGCTGCAGCACTCGGCGGTGACCCGCCTCGTCCGAGGCTTTCTCTACGAGGGACGAAACTCCTTCAACCTGCTGATGGAGGAAAGAAAGCTCAGCCTCAGCGGTAGTCCAAGCTGCCTTAGCGGCCTTCTCGCGCTGCTCTGCCGCAGCTAGCTTCTCCTTGAGGGCGTCGGCCTTACCCTGCAGCTCATCGCTCCACATGCAGAAGCGAGCCTCCTAGCGCTCCAGCTTCCGACGGTATTCCTCGGCAAGGGTCTCGTGGATCCCCGCTACCTTCTCGTCGACCTCTCGCTGGATCCTCACCTCCCGAGAAGCGAGGGCATCCTCGACAGCAGCTACTTGGCGCTCCATCACTTCCAGCCGCTCGTGCTCCAGGCTTAGCTCCACCGCCTCCAGCACCAACATGTCGTCGGGCGTGCGGGGCCTCGCCTCGCTCGTGGGCAGCTCGGCCGTCGGAGCAGCGAGCGCGGGTATGCGCGCCCGGACTTGTTGCTCAAGGATGGCGTTGGAAGCTCGGAGCTCCTTCTCGCGCGCCTCAGCCGCTTCGCGCTGGCGGTCTGCGGCTCGGGCCACCTCCAAGGCACGATTGCAAGCCTCCCTCACCATGGCCAGGGGCCCCTCCACCTCTGCTCAGTCCTGCTCGCGCAGCAGGCGACCGAAGTTGATGGCAACTTGCAGCTGGCGCCATTCACGCGCCAGGCGAAGGCGCTCTGCCTCGAGGTAGGCGTCAACATCACCAAGCTCCGCCCCGAGGTGCTCCAGCGTGCTCGACGCCTCCTGAAGAAGGCTGTGTTGGACGGCGCTGCGCCCGCGTGCGAGCTCCAACGCCCGGCCTGGGTTTTCCTCTGTGCCCCAGCTAGCCCGAGAGGCACGCGAGGCCTAGCCCGCCTCAGGCAGGGTTCCGGGGGCTGGGACTCCTTCGCTCGCTCCTGTGGCCCGAGATGGGGCCCAACATGGACTCGCCCCACTGCTTGAAGATGGCGCCGTCCTGCAGGCTGCCGGCTACCGGCGAGGATCGGCGGGGGACCCCTCGGCATAGCCTCCGTGCCACAAATGTTGCTCCAGAAGAACGCCGAGAGTGCAGGCCTGCGGCCCCCCAGGGGCGGCCTTGGCTCTTGTATAAATGCCACCTCGCGCGAAGGCGTCCGGCTCGTGAGGCCTAAGGTCACGACGGGACCGGTGGCCTCCGGAGGTCGCCCTCGGGACGCACTCGCCCCCGCAACAGAAGTGATCCAGAGGGGCAAAAGTCAGAAGAAGATGCAATATGCAAGAGTCAAGGAGGGCAAGGTACTTACTCATCCACGACGATCCACTTCCTCCTTTTCAGGGTCCTCGGGACAGGGTCGCAGCGGCTCCCAAGCCCCTTCCTCTTGCGGGATGCCCCGAGATCCAGAGGGGATTCGCTGGGGGTCGGCACGTAGCCCTTCACGGCGGGGACAGCGGCTGCATCCGTGGGCGGTGCTCCTCCCTCGCCGCCCGTGGGGCCAGGGGCGGCCACCTCAGAGCGCATGGTGGTGCCTGCCCCTCAGCCGCCACCTCAGGAGTGGTAGGCGGTGCCCGCTCCCCCGCAACCACGTCAGGAGCGCGCACCTTAGGGCCTCCGTGCGTGGGAGTCACCAAGAGGGGGCTATCGCGAGACCCCTCGTGGCCCTCAGTGAGCAGCCCTCACTCGTCGAAGTGCGGCATCTTCTTGGCGAAGGCTCCCCCCTGCGGTGATCGTAAAGAGGGAATCCGTCCGGAGGGAGCTCGGCGGCTCTTCGCCGGTCAGGAGGCGGAGCACTTCGCGCAGGGTCCTGGAAGGAAGAGAAGGCCGCTGAAGCCTCATGTCGTCCGCGGGACCAGTAAAGGCCCACATTGGGCGGGAATGGCACTGAAGTGGGGCGATACATCGCCGGGTGAACTCCCTCACCACCATCGCCATCGTCACCCCCGCCTTCTTCATATTGGCTAGCCTAGCCATGACTCGGCGAGCTTCGGGTCGACCAGCTTCGCGCGCTACTGGAATCAGGGAATTTGCCATCAGCCAGTTCTTTGCCGTCTGCTAGCTGATGGCAAAGAAGGTCTTTGCCGTCAGCTTACAAAAAACAAACGGCAAAGAACTGGCTGATGGCAAAGATACTATTTGCCATCAGCCTGTTCTTTGCCGTCAGCTAGTGGATGGCAAAGAGGTGGGGGTAGGGTCCAGTGGAGGCCAGTTCACTGTAACGGTCCACCCCACCTCTTTGCCGTCTGCTAGCGGACGACAAAGATTCTTTGCCGTCTGCTAGCAGACGGCAAAGAGAACGGCAGCTAACGGCTACGGCCCACCCCCACACCCCACCTCCCCTTTCCATCTCTCTTTCTCTCTCATTCCACCGCGCCGCCCCCGACCCCAACCGCCGCCGCCGCCCCCGACCTCCACCGCCCTAGCCGCCCCTGACCCCCCGCCGCCCCGCCGCGCTGGCCCACCACCCGCCACCCCGCGGTCTGCTGCGCCCCCGCAGCCCCGGCCCGGCGCCCCAACAACCAGCCGTCCCGATGCCCTT
>CM022301.1:221303437-221315292 GCA_011799875.1 Thinopyrum elongatum | reverse complement strand
AGAAGAAGAAGAAGAAGAAGAAGAAGAAGAAGAAGAAGAAGAGGAGGAGGAGGAGGAGGAGAAAACGAAGAAGAAGAAGAAAAAGAAGAAGAAGAAGAAGAAGAAGAAGAAGAAGAAGAAGAAGAAGAAGAAGAAGAAGAAGAAGAAGAAGAAGAAGAAGAAGAAGAAGAAGAGAAGAGCAGAAGAAGAAGCGGAAAAAGGAAACCGGGTCGAGGATCGCCGACGGGGTGCGTCGGCGCCGACGGAACCTGGTCGAGCATCGCCGGTTGCCAAATAATTTTCTAATGGCACCGCTGATGAGATGGAAACATTTTTAGATACTAGGTACAAACTGTGACACTGTCTTAACATCCAGAATAACATAGCAAAGTGACAATGTCTGAATCACATCTAACAAATGATTTGTAACAACGAAAGTGGGGCTAACCTTCTCTGCACATGCCAGAAACTTCCTCCCACTGTCCACAGATTCAAACGCAACTAGCTTCACGCATGGAGATTGATGGTGACAACGAGCAGGCAGATCTTCAGCCACCTCGCTCCATTCATTGCAACTGATGGTCCTAGGGAGCTACAAGAAGAAGAAATGACACAAATCGACCGCCGGGTTAAAATCCTTCATTCCAAGTCATAACCCGAGAGAGAGAAGAGAGGCATACCCGGGTGCTGAAAAATTCATCGTCGGAGGAGGAACCGTTGGAGAGGTCATTGAAGAAGACCATGGCGACCCCAGCGGTAGGATGTGAGATGATGAGATCGAGGAAGAAAGCGAGGAAGCGGCTATAGCTTCGGAAGGAAGGAAGGAGGAAACAGGGGAAATGTGACTTGTGGTTGGGGAGAAAAGGGGGTGGGGAGGGGGGGTAGATATTTCGGCGGTAGGCCAAAAATTTCGAAATGTGGAGGGAAACTTTGCGCGCGGTGCCGCCGGACACCATTCACTTTGAACGATTGTGTGCATCGTAAACGATTCTTCTGCTTTACGCGCATGGGATGAGTTGATAATTCAAAATTTGGTGGAAATTTCCCTGGGCACTGTCCTCATCCATGTCATTGCATAATTTAACATTGCTTGCTCATTTGGGCACACAAAAGAGCGTACAGCACACAGACCACACTTACTATATCGAGCAATTTTAGTAATTAAACAGAGCCAGTTGACCTGAACATTGCTCTAACAAAAGACCAGCATTAAAAACAAAGCCTAAGTACGCATAATTTTAACAAAGCCGCTGCCGCGCCAGCCTATGCATCACCGGTGTGAGATGAGACGTCGATGACTTGTCCTAGCAACATGCCGCCGTTGGTGGACTCCGCGTCCCCCCTGCTGAAGTCGACCGCGTCCTCGTCCTCGTCCTCGGCGCCGCCCTCAAGGTTGTAGTACTCGTAGTAGTGGCTGCGCCAGAGCTCGGGTTGGTACTCCACCGCCGATTCCTCTACGGACAGACTCTTCTCTACCTCGACCTCGGCCACGCGCAACTCTTCCTCCCGGCACTCCTCGATCTCCGCTGCCTCCTGCATCTCCAGCTCCCGATCGGCGATCTCATGAGGAAGTAGGTGCTCCATGGCCACCGCCGCCTTTTCAGACGTGGGTTGCATGCTGGATTCCGTGGTGTCCTGGAATATCTTGGCGTGTGCATCCTCGATCTTGGCGCGGATGGCCTCGACCCGGGCCAGGGCGACATCGGCGGCAGGGACGGCAGCTTGAGCACTCTTGGCGTTTGCAGCCACCGCCACAGCAGCTGCTGCAGCCGTCTCGGCTGCTGCACCTGCCCTGTCGGCTGCCGCAGACGCCCTCTCGGTGGATGCGGCCGCGCTCAATGCGGATGCGGTGGCACTCTCGGCGCATGCGGCGGCGCTCGGGGAGGACGTGGCCACCGTACGGGCCCTCACGAAGCATTTCCACGGCATCATCTTTGCAAGCAGGGGATGCGGGAATGGGGATCGGGATTCGTGGATTCAGGGGTTGCCGGCACTGGAGCATATGAGCCGGCGATGCTTAAGGAGGAAGACTTAAATAGACCCACAAATTTTCATCGCAAACAGTTCCTACAAAAAAACTCTATGTGATGTTGTTGATATTTTTTATTAGCTGTGAAAGACGAATTTGGAGTAAAGTGACAACGGATGGTGTTCTAAATGTACGAGAAAATTTGTAGTACTAATACAACTGTCATGTCAAAAATTGTAAAATTTCAGGGGTCATTTAACCTTTTAAGACATTTTAAGTGATTTTCTAGCAATTTAATGACCGTAATTCAAATTTGAACTACATCTACATGCAACGGCTAATCATAACGGTTTGAAAAATCATATTTGTGTACTTGTGTGTGAGTTAATTACATGTGCAGTAAATTGAAAAGAATTTTCAAACATATTGGTGTCATGGACTGGACACATGCATGGAGTGCCATGGCATTTAAATTCCAAAAAAATAATAAATGATCAGAATCACATGAAACCTTGCTTGATGTAATGTCATGCCACCAAGATGAAGTGGTAAAAAATTTGGAATGTTTGACGAAAGTTTGGACACACACCCCTCACAAACCAGAGCAACTCACTAGAAGGCTCGTGGTTCCGAGAGGGAACAATGCATGTTTTATGACGAACGGGAGATAACTTCCTCATACGGCCTTCAATTTTTTTCTACATTTAACGTGCACTAATACAACTGTCATGTGAAAATTTGGAAAATTCTAGGGGTCATTTGACTTTTTTAATACATTTAAGTGATTTTCTAGCCATTTAATGACCGTAATTCAAATTTGAAAAACATCTACATGCAACGGCTAAGAATAACGGTTTGAAAAATAATATTTGTGTACTTGTGTGCGAGTTAATTCCATGTGCAGTAAATTGGAAGGAATTTTCAAACATATTGGTGTTACGGCCTGGACACACATGCATGGAGTGCCATGGCATTTAAATTCCAAAAAATTAATAAATGATCAGAAACACAAGAAACCTTGCTTGATGTAATGTCATGCCACCAAGATGATGTGGTAAAAATTTGGCATGTTTGAAAAAAGTTTGGACACACACCCCTCACAAACCGGAGAAACTCACTAGAATGCTCGTGGTTCCGAGAGGGAACAATGCATGTTTGATGACGAACGGGAGATAGCTTCCTCTTACGGCCTTCAATTTTTTTCTACATTTAATGTGCACTAATACAACTGTCATGTGAAAAATTGGAAAATTCTAGGGGTCATTTGACCTTTTAAAGACATTTAAGTGATTTTCTAGCCATTTAATGACCGTAATTCAAATTTGAACTACATCTACATGCAACGGCTAACCATAACGATTTGAAAAATCATATTTGTGTACTTGTGTGCGAGTTAATTCCATGTGCAGGAAATTGGAAGGAATTTTCAAACATATTGGTTTCACGGCCTGGACACACATGCATGGAGTGCCATGGCATTTAAATTCCAAAAAATTAATAAATGATCAGAAGCACATGAAACCTTGATTGATGTAATGTCATGCCACCAAGATGATGTGGTAAAAAATTTCGCATGTTTGACGAAAGTTTGGACACACACCCCTCACAAACCAGAGCAACTCACTAGAAGGCTCGTGGTTCCGAGAGGGAACAATGCATATTTGATGACGAACAAGAGATAGCTTCCTCTTACGGCCTTCAATTTTTTTGTATATTTAACGTGCACTAATACAACTGTCATGTGAAAAATTGGAAAATTCTAGGGGTCATTTGACCTTTTTAAGACATTTAAGTGATTTTCTAGCCATTTAATGACCATAATTCAAATTTGAACTACATCTACACGCAACGGCTAACCATAACGGTTTGAAAAATCATATTTTTGTACTTGTGTGTGAGTTAATTCCATGTGTAGTAAATTGGAAGGAATTTTCAAACATATTGGTGTCACGGCCTGCACACATGCATGGAGTGCCATGCCATTTAAATTCCAAAAAAATAATAAATGATCAGAAACACATGAAACCTTGCTTGATGTAATGTCATGCCACCAAGATGAAGTGGTAAAAAATTTGGTATGTTTGACGAAAGTTTGGACACACACCCCTCACAAACCAGAGCAACTCACTAGAAGGCTCGTGGTTCCGAGAGGGAACAATGCATGTTTTATGACGAACAGGAGATAGCTTCCTCTTACGGCCTTCAATTTTTTTCTTCATTTAACATGCACTAATACAATTATCATGTGAAAAATTGGAAAATTCTAGGGGTTATTTGACCTTTTTAATACATTTAAGTGATTTTCTAGCCATTTAATGACCGTAATTCAAATTTGAACTACATCTACATGCAACGGCTAAGAATAACAGTTTGAAAAATAATATTTGTGTACTTGTGTGCAAGTTAATCCCTTGTGCAGTAAATTGGAAGGAATTTCGAAACATATTGGTGTCACGGCCTGGACACACATGCATGGAGTGCCATGGCATTTAAATTCCAAAAAATTAATAAATGATTAGAAACACAAGAAACCTTGCCTGATGTAATGTCAAGCCACCAAGATGATGTGGTAAAAAATTTGGCATGTTTGACAAAAGTTTGGACACACACCCCTCACAAACCGGAGAAACTCACTAGAATGCTCGTGGTTCCGAGAGGGAACAATGCATGTTTGATGACGAACGGGAGATAGCTTCCTCTTACGGCCTTCAAATTTTTTCTACATTTGATGTGCACTAATACAACTGTCATGTGAAAAATTGGAAATTTCTAGGGGTCATTTGACCTTTTAAAGACATTTAAGTGATTTTCTAGCCATTTAATGACCTTAATTCAAATTTGAACTACATCTACATGCAACGGCTAACCATAACGGTTTGAAAAATCATATTTGTGTACTTGTGTGCGAGTTAATTCCATGTGCAGGAAATTGGAAGGAATTTTCAAACATATTGGTGTCACGGCCTGGACACACATGCATGGAGTGCCATGGCATTTAAATTCCAAAAAATTAATAAATGATCAGAAACACATGAAACCTTGCTTGATGTAATATCATGCCACCAAGATGATGTGGTAAAAAATTTGGCATGTTTGACGAAAGTTTGGACACACACCCCTCACAAACCGGAGCAACTCACTAGAAGGCTCGTTGTTCCGAGAGGGAACAATGCATATTTGATGACGAACGAGAGATAGCTTCCTCTTACGGCCTTCAATTTTTTTGTATATTTAATGTGCACTAATACAACTGTCATGTGAAAAATTGGAAAATTCTAGGGGTCATTTGACCTTTTTAAGACATTTAAGTGATTTTCTAGCCATTTAATGACCATAATTCAAATTTGAACTACATCTACATGCAACGGCTAACCATAACGGTTTGAAAAATCATATTTTTGTACTTGTGTGTGAGTTAATTCCATGTGCAGTAAATTGGAAGGAATTTTCAAACATATTGGTGTCACGGCCTGGACACATGCATGGAGTGCCATGCCATTTAAATTCCAAAAAATTAAAAAATGATCAGAAACACATGAAACCTTGTTTGTTGTAATGTCATGCCACCAAGATGATGTGGTAATTTTTTTTGCATGTTTGACGAAAGTTTGGACACACACCCCTCACAAACCGGAGCAACTCACTAGAAGGCCCGTGGTTTTGAGATGGAACAATGCATGTTTGATGACAAACGGGAGATAGCTTTGTCGGTGTTCTGGGAACCAGGGTACCCACACTTGCCTGCCTGCGGCCCACGGCATGGCTCCATCGACGGCCTGGTACGTCCCATCTACAAGACCACCAAGACAAGAGCCTCGTGAGGGGCCAAGCCTCGCGAGGCGGATGACACCAAGACCTCCCGAGGGAGCGGCCTCCCCAGGTTGCCTTCTGAGGTCCGGAGATTTCTAGGCAGGTACCCAACCACATGAGGTTGCGATGATGCAAGCCATGACGACCAAGGCCAGGCGGGCGCCAGCGGGCGCAGAGAAGGCAGTTTCCTCTTTGGTGCTAAGGAGGCAAGGACATACGTGGGTTCCCAAGGAGCCTGGCAAAGGTTTCCCTTCCGATGCAACGAGACCAAGGCCACCGGTGCGGCAGGGCGGATGTCATCGCCGAGCCCACCGCTGCGTCACGACCAGAAGCTTTGCAGGCGAAGACCACCTTTCGTCAGGATAAGATGTACTACTTGTCCCCTTTCAAATTGGCCACTGTGGGATCCCTTCCCGCCTACGTTTTGGGGGAAGAGGACCGAGGCCACTATAAGTATAGGTTAGCCACCACTGTAGAGGGGATGGGAACCTCGTCGGCTGATTCCCTCACCCATAGACCTCGCGAGGTTGTTCGTCCCTTGTACTAGTTCATCCTCAGCCCCTCGTGAGGCCAATCCACCACAAAACAGGAGTAGGGTCTTAAACCGCATGGTGGCCCGAACCTGGGTAAACTGCCATGTTCATCTTCTTCCTTGTTCATGTGCATCGAGCTAGGCCATAGGGCGACGAGCTGGTTGGCTGGATAGGTTGAGTCCTTCGCACACGCCCCAGAGTTTGAACCTTTTCTTGGGTCTGCGAAGCCCTGAATCCGACATTTGGCACGCCAGGTAGGGGCGTGTCGAGGTCCTTGCCCCTTCATCAACCACATTCTGCCCTCGCTCCGTCGCACCCATGGCGGAGGCTCCCCGAGCTTGCGCTAAGTGTTGGGCCACTCGCGCCACCCGGTTGGCGCCCCTCGGCCGCGGAGCTCATCGTCACCCCATGCTCCCCATGGCTGACGATACCGCTGGCGTCGCTGGCCGTTGGCGGCGAGGCCCGCCACTGCCCTCTTGCGCGCGGCGCCACAATCGTGCCGCCGCGCGGTCCTCCGACCACGCCGCGATGTCGTCCTTGCTATTTCGCCAGGGGCTGGTGAACATGCGGGCCGCGCTCCTCGTGGCGCGAGAGTTGCTGAGATGCCGGCTAGTGGAAGGCAGCCATGATGCCTTGATTGGCCGGGTCGCTGAGCTGCTCAATGCCACCTGCGAGAGCATGGAGCCCTTTTGTATCCTGCCTACGTCACAGATGTCGCCAGAGGTTCGCACTTGCTCCCGCTGCATCTGCTCGCCCTCCCGGAGGGAGTCCGGAGGGTCTCGCGATGGTGATCTCGCACGCGACGCCGCCCGCCCGGCTCAAGATGCGCTCCCCCGGAATATGACCGGGGTAGGCGGCCCCTCCAGGAGCCGCAACGAAGGACCACCCCTTGGTCGGCACGACCAGGCACCGGAGATGGTGGGCAGCAGAGCAGAGGGACTGGAGGCTGGCTTCAGGATGATGGCCTCTGGTGCCTCTGTGCCGCCATCATTGGGCTCGTTGTACGAACAAAGGGGAGGCCCACACACGTTGCCCTCGTCGACCTGGATGTCGAGACTGCCGAGGCCACAAGGGACCGGAGCCCCTTACGAGCCAACCCAATGCCCCGCCGGCGCCTTCGATAGCAACGGTCACCGGTTACAACCAATATCTTTGGAACATGTCATGCTAACCTTGGATCGCAGGTAAATGATGCAACGACGGCGCACCTCCGGGTGCTGGCCCTGACCCGGGCAGGCAGGGCGCGCCAGGAGGTCGCGTGAGGACGCCCCCCATGCACGACGAGGGAACCCGATGCCAGGGCTCCCCCTCCCCCCGCGTCACGAGGTGCATGGCGCCACCACCGCGGTGGCGCGTGCCATCCGGAAGTGGGTCCTTCTCTGGGGAAGGCGCCGGCGAGCCTCCCCCGGTCGAGGGCCCGCGGCCACCTTACAACCGCCCGCGTAGCCCCTTGCCCCTTGGTCCTGTCCTGGTTTCCGGATGCCCCAATAGTGGTCAGGGTATGCGCGGGGCGGGGTACCCGCCCAGGGGGCAAGAAGCGCCCCTCAAGTCTCCGCTCGTGACACTCTCACGTAATAATGAATGGGGCTGTACACGCCCCGGAGTCTCTTGAGCGCTGCCCCTGAGCCTCACGGGGGCTCCCACCCACGTCTCAGTGGAAGCCCCATGCTCCGCACTGGCGGACGACACTGTCCCCCAATGACCATGCCCACGCCCAGTGGAGGCCCCACGCTCCGCGTTGGCGGGAAGACTAGAAGACTAGCATAGGTGCCAGACGCAGCTGTTTTTTGCTTTCTCTTGTAGCCGAATCTGCTATTTCTTTGAATGAACTTGCAGCTCTTGCGTTTTTGTTGGAAAAAAAGGGGGGGGGGTTCCTGGTTCTTTCTTCTCCTTGCTGTTTTTCCTTCGCTTAGTTTCCATTTTTGCGAAAGATGGCGGGCACCCATGGTTCGCTCCATCGCACCCCGCGAGCGGGGGCTGGGCATGGTGCGCATGCTTAGGCCGCCCAGCGGCGCTAAAGACGCCCTGAGGGCCCAGGCCACAACAGTTGTGGCCTTGCCCGCGCGCACACCTCTCAGGATCCTCGCGCGGCGCTCTCGAGTGAACTGGTGGGCGCGCATCACCCAGGACCCTCGACAGGCGCCGCCCTTCCGGACCTGGAACCGGGCACCGCTACCAGGCACGACAATGACGGCCACCCCTACTTAGGGGTCGTGAGTGCGTGAAAAGTAAAAGTGGGACGACAACAGGGAGTGCAAATACCACTCAATAGATCGCAGAAAAAGTTCTTCCAAAAATACTTTCGCACCCCTGCGGGGTCGCATTCAAAATTCAGACAGGAAAACAGGGAAATACAAGCCTAGCGAGACGCGCTATCGTCGTCTTCGTTGCCATCGTCGTCATCATCAGCTCCGCCCTCTTCAACTGCGGGCACGACCATGTCATCGGCAGTGGCAAGTTCCGCGATCAGGTCGTCCACGTGATCTTCCACCCAGTTCGCCAGGACGTCTTGGATTGCTCCAGGCACGGGGGCTATCGCGGCGTCGAAGTCAAAGTCAGGATCATACCGAAGAAGGTGGCTGAAGATGCGCGAGAACGCACGCCCAAGAAGGTCGCAGATCTTCTCCATGATGAGTTGGCGCGCCCTCGCAGCCCCGCCTTCGAGGCGAGTCACGACCTGGGTGAAGAAGCTGAGGTAGCCAGCAGCATCGGCTTCGAGCGGGCGGGAGACATTCTCGTCACAGATGTTGCTTAGGGCCCGGTTGGTCCTAAGCCCAAGGGCCTCGAAGATCAAGGAGCGCTCACGCTGCAGCACTCGGCGGTGGCCCGCCTCGTCCGAGGCTTTCTCTACGAGGGACGAAACTCCTTCAACCTGCTGATGGAGGAAAGAAAGCTCAGCCTTAGTGGTAGTCCGAGCTGCCTCAGCGGCCTCCTCGCGCTGCTCCGTCGCAGGTAGCTTCTCCTTGAGGGCGTCGGCCTTACCCTGCAGCTCGTCGCTCCACATCCAAAAGCGAGCCTCCTAGGGCTCCAGCTTCCGGCTGTATTCCTCGGCAAGGGTCTCGCGGATCCCCGCTACCTTCTCGTCGACCTCTCGCTGGATCCTCGCCTCCCGAGAAGCGAGGGCATCCTCGGCAGCAGCTACTTGGCACTCCATCACTTCCAGCCGCTCGCGCTCCAGGCTTAGCTCCACCGCCTCCAGCACCAACGTGTCGTCGGGCATGCGGGGCCTCGCCTTGCTCGTGGGCAGCCCGGCCATCGGAGCAGTGAGCGCGGGTATGCGCGCCCGGACTTGCTGTTCAAGGATGGCGTTGGAAGCTCGGAGCTCCTTCTCACGCGCCTCAGCCGCTTCGCGATGGTGGTCTGCGGCTCGGGCCACCTCCAAGGCGCGATTGCGAGCCTCCCTCGCCATGGCCAGGGGCCCCTCCACCTCTGCTCGGGCCTGCTCGTGCTGCAGGCGACCGAAGTAGATGGCAACTTGCAGCTGGCGCTATTCGCGCGCCAGGCGCAGGCGCTCTGCCTCGAGGTAGGCGTCAACATCACCAACCTCCGCTCCGAGGTGCTCCAGCGTGCTCGACGCCTCCTGAAGAAGGCCGTGCTGGACGGCGTTGCGCCCGTGTGCGAGCTCCAATGCCCGGCCTGGGTTTTCCTCTGTGCCCCAGCTAGCCCGAGAGGCGCGCGAGGCCTCGCCCGCCTCAGGCAGGGGCCCGGGGGCTGGGACTCCTTCGCTCGCTCCTGCGGCCCAAGATGGGGCTTGACGTGGACTCGCCCCGCTGCTTGAAGATGGCGCCGTCCTGCAGGCTGGCCGGCTACCGGCGAGGATCAGCGGGGGACCCCTCGGCACAGCCTCCGTGCCCCAAATGTTGCTCCAGAAGAAGGATGCTGAGAGTGCAGGACTCCGGCCCCCCAGGGGCGGCCTTGGCTCTTGTATAAACGCCACCTCGCGCGCAACCGTCTGGCTCGTTAGGCCTAAGGTCACGACGGGACCGGTGGCCTCCGGAGGTCGCCCTCGGGACGCACTCGCCCCCGCAACAGAAGGGATCCTGAGGGGCAAAAGTCAGAAGAAGATGCAATATGCAAGAGTCAAGGAGGGCAAGGTACTTACTCGTCCACGACTATCCACTTCCTCCTTTTCAGGGTCCTCGGGACAGGGTCGCAGCGGCTCCCGAGCCCCTTCCTCTTGCGGGATGCCCCGAGATCCAGAGGGGATTCGTTGGGGGCCGGCACGTAGCCCTTCACGGCGGGGACAGCGGCTGCATCCGTGGCGGTGCTCCTCCCTCGCCGCCCATGGGGCCAGGGGCGGCCACCTCAGAGCGCATGGTGGCGCCTGCCCCTCAGCCGCCACCTCAGGAGCGGTAGGCGGTGCCCGCTCCCCCGCAACCACTTCGGGGGTGCGCACCTTAGGGCCTTCGTGCATGGGAGTCACCAAGAGGGGGCTATCGCGAGACCCCTCATGGCCCTCAGGGAGCAGCCCTCACTCGTCGAAGCGCGGAATCTTCTTGGCGAAGGCTCCCCCCTGCGGTGATCGTAAAGAGGGAATCTGTCCGGAGGGAGCTCGGCAGGCTCTTCGCCGGTCAGGAGGCGGAGCGCTTCGCGCAGTGTCCTGGAAGGAAGAGAAGGCCGCTGGAGCCTCATGTCGTCCGCGGGACCAGTAAAGGCCCACATTGGGTGGGAATGGCACTGAAGTGGGGCGATACATCGCCGGGTGAACTCCCTCACCACCATCGCCATCGTCACCCCCGCCTTCTTCATATTGGCTAGCCTAGCCATGACTCGGGCGAGCTGCGGGTTGACCAACTTCGCGCGCTACTGGAATCAGGGAATTTGCTATCAGCCAGTTTTTTGCCGTCTGCTAGCTGATGGCAAAGAAGGTCTTTGCTGTCTGCTTACAAAAAATAGACGGCAAAGAACTGGCTGATGGCAAAGATACTATTTGCCATCAGCCTGTTCTTTGCCGTCAGCTAGCGGACGGCAAAGAGGTGGGGGTAGGGTCCAGTGGAGGCCAGTTCACTGTAACGGTCCACCCCACCTCTTTGCCGTCTGCTAGCAGACGGCAAAGAGAACGGCAACTAACGGCTACGGCCCACCCCCCACACCCCACCTCCCCTTTCCATCTCTCTTTCTCTCTCACTCCACTCCACTGCGCCGCCCCCGACCCCAACCGCCGCCCCCAACCCCCACCGCCCTCGCCGCCCCTGACCCCCCGCCGCCCCGCCGCGCCGGCCCACCACCCGCCACCCCGCGGTCTGCTGCGCCCCCGCAGCCAGCCCGCGCCCGTTCGCCCACCAACAACCAGCCGCACCTGCCGCCCCCCCACAACCAGCACCCCGACGCCCTTGCGGACCCGCCGCCTCACAACCAGCTCCCCGCTGCACGCTCCTCCCGCTCCAGCCGCGCACCGGTGCCCCGCCGACCCACTCCGGTGTGCTCTCCCCCTATTTTTTTTCTTTTTTTTCCACTGTTAGTTACTAGGTTAGTTAGTACTGTTAGTTAGGTTAGTTAGATTAGTTCTAGGTTAGTTAGGTTAGTTCTAGGTTAGTTATGTTAGTTTCTAGGTTAGTTAGGTT